>WNWK01003726.1:90000-102500 GCA_009830355.1 Cherax destructor
TCCTGGCTTTATTGAGTTATCCTGGCTTACTTGCGTTATCCTGGCTTTATTGAGTTATCCTGGCTTACTTGAGTTATCCTTTGGTTATCCTGCTTATTGAGTTATCCTGGCTTTATTGAGTTATCCTGGCTTACTTGCGTTATCCTGGCTTTATTAGGTTATACTACTTTTCCTGTGTTATCCCACATTTCCTGGATTATCCTACTTCTTCTGGGTTATCCTGGCTTATTCTCCTGCTGTTCTTCAGTGATTTTGTGCTTAACAGTACATTATTACAGGTAAAGTACACATGTAAACTTTGTTTGTTTTGTGAGGTAGTATTAGTAAGAGCTTCCCCTGGTGCTGGTGTGAGAGGAGACTGAGGTGTTAATGGGTGGGGGATCGTCTAGTCATGGGGGATCGTTTGGTCATGGGGGATCGTCTAGTCATGGGGGATCGTTTAGTCATGGGGGGATCGTTTAGTCATGGGGTATCGTTTAGTCATGGGGGATCGTTTAGTCATGGGGGATCGTTTAGTCAATGAACATCAGGCTGAAGGGAGACTGTAACAGGCCTGCTGGCTCAGACATGGTAGGCCTGCTGGCTCAGACATGGTAGGCCTACTGGCTCAGACATGGTAGGCCTGCTGGCTCAGACATGGTAGGCCTGCTGGCTCAGACATGGTAGGCCTGCTGGCTCAGACATGGTAGGCCTGCTGGCTCAGACATGGTAGGCCTGCTGGCTCAGACATGGTAGGCCTGCTGGCTCAGACATGGTAGGCCTGCTGGCTCAGACATGGTAGGCCTGCTTGATCGGACATGGTAGGCCTGCTGGCTCTATATGAGTAGGCCTGCTGGCTCAGACATGGTAAGCCTGCTTTGGCTCAGACATGGTAAGCCTGTTGGCTCAGACATGGTAGGCCTGCTGGCTCAGACATGGTAGTCCTGCTGGCTCAGACATGGTAGGCCTGCTGGCTCAGACATGGTAGGCCTGCTGGCTCAGACATGGTAGGCCTGCTGGCTCAGATATAGTAAGCTTGCTGGATCAGACTTATATACTGTAGACAGGAGAGGTGCAGCAGTTGTAGGAGGTGTCACATTTGTTCAATGTGGAAGTAGGTCGGGCCCAAGGAATAGGCAAGCGAAGAAATCCCTGTATTAAGATACCAAGATGTTGCAGTGTCAGACAGGATGTAAATGAATGGTTCAGAGAACCGACGAGTTGGTAAATTAGACACATATGCAACACTTGGGTATCTTTATTGAGGAAACGTTTCGCCACACAGTGGCTTCATCAGTCCATACAAAGGAGATTCGGGAAGGTAGGCCTGCTGGCTCAGACATGGTAGGCCTGCTGGCTCAGACATGGTAGGCCTGCTGGCTCAGACATGGTAGGCCTGCTGGCTCAGACATGGTAGGCCTGCTGGCTCAGACATGGTAGGCCTGCTGGCTCAGACATGGTAGGCCTGCTGGCTCAGACATGGTAGGCCTGCTGGATCGGACATGGTAGGCCTGCTCGATCGGACATGGTAGGCCTGCTGGCTCAGATATGGTAGGCCTGCTGGCTCAGACATGGTAAGCCTGCTGGCTCAGACATGGTTAGCCTGCTGGCTCAGACATGGTAGGCCTGCTGGCTCAGACATGGTAGGCCTGCTGGCTCAGACATGGTAGGCCTGCTGGCTCAGATATAGTAAGCTTGCTGGATCAGACATGGTAAGCCTGCTGGCTCAGACATGGTAGGCCTGCTGGCTCAGACATGGTAGGCCTGCTGGCTCAGACATGGTAGGCCTGCTGGCTCAGACATGGTAGGCCTGCTGGCTCAGACATGGTAGGCCTGCTGGCTCAGACATGGTAGGCCTGCTGGCTCAGACATGGTAGGCCTGCTGGCTCAGACATGGTAGGCCTGCTGGCTCAGACATGGTAGGCCTGCTGGCTCAGACATGGTAGGCCTGCTGGCTCAGACATGGTAGGCCTGCTGGATCAGACATGGTAGGCCTGCTTGATCGGACATGGTAGGCCTGCTGGCTCATATATGGTAGGCCTGCTGGCTCAGACATGGTAAGCCTGCTGGCTCAGACATGGTAAGCCTGTTGGCTCAGACATGGTAGGCCTGCTGGCTCAGACATGGTAGTCCTGCTGACTCAGACATGGTAGGCCTGCTGGCTCAGACATGGTAGGCCTGCTGGCTCAGACATGGTAGGCCTGCTGGCTCAGATATAGTAAGCTTGCTGGATCAGACATGGTAAGCCTGCTGGCTCAGACATGGTAGGCCTGCTGGCTCAGACATGGTAGGCCTGCTGGCTCAGACATAGTAGGCCTGCTGGCTCAGACATGGTAGGTCTGCTGAATCAGACATGGCAGGTCCTCCTCAAATCCACCCCCTCCCCTTTAATCATATATTTCAAACCTCTTTTTAAAACTACCCAAGAATATAATTTCAGTAACTCCACTAACCCATTATTATTATTATTATTATTATTATTATTATTATTATTATTATTATTTTAAAAAGTATAGAAGAAATGAAAATACGAGAATGAGACTCATGTACAATGCCTGGGTATCTCTTATCAAGGTTGACGGACTGAAGACAGCGTCTCCAGGCTGAGGGTCTGCTTGACGGACTGAAGACAGCACCTCCAGGTTGAGGGTCTGCTTGACGGACTGAAGACAGCGCCTCCAGGTTGAGGGTCTGCTTGACGGACTGAAGACAGCGCCTCCAGGTTGAGGGTCTGCTTGACGGACTGAAGACAGCGCCTCCAGGCTGAGGGTCTGCTTGACGGACTGAAGACAGCGCCTCCAGGTTGAGGGTCTGCTTGACGGACTGAAGACAGCGCCTCCAGGTTGAGGGTCTGCTTGACGGACTGAAGACAGAGCCTCCAGGCTGAGGGTCTGCTTGACGGACTGAAGACAGAGCCTCCAGGCTGAGGGTCTGCTTGACGGACTGAAGACAGAGCCTCCAGGCTGAGGGTCTGCTTGACGGACTGAAGACAGCGCCTCCAGGTTGAGGGACTGATTACCTGGCAAACTCCCCCACCTTCTTCACATCCGGCAAATATACCGGCGAATCAAGAACAACAGTCTTCCACTCTTTTCTTCTCTGCACTGGACTGTTGACGCCACTATAGAGCGAATTGTTTACGCAATAAAGTGGCCAAGAATTACACAAGTGGTCAGACTTATGGTGACTCGCTTGTATACTACGTACTTGATCGTCCACTTGCTGACGAATATAGAGACTGTATAATAAACTATGTTATATGTCAGGGCATCTTATTTATGAAAGTAAGATGAGAGATGGACCATTTGTAAACACAAGTACTTCTGCTAACCATTTTAAGGACCACTGCTGTGTCCGTAGGGTCTTGTGCTCCTGCTGTCCACAGGATGATCTTGGGAGCACTGCCTAGTCTAATACCAATTACCACCACCACAACTACTACTGCTATCACCACTGTCACCACCACAACTAATCACTACCACCACCATTAATCACCACTACCACTACTCCCCTCCCGTCCCTCGGGTCTCACCCCGTTTCCCCTTGTGACACCTCATTACCTCCCCTTCCCCAGTACGAAAGAGGAGATGGTCAATGATAGTGATAAATACAGTGATTGACACACCCATCCCCCATTCCCATACTCCCCCCTTACCCATCCCTCCCTCACCTATTCCTTACACCCTCCTCACCCATCCTTCATCTGTCTCTGATGACTAACACGTTCGATCCTTCATTCTGAACACTAGTGATGTCCCGTGGTGTCCTGTCGGGGTGTTCGATCCTACATAGAGTACTCTTTTGTACGGTGTTATACACACTTTGTGTATATATACGGTGTATAGTTGGTGTATAAGGTATAAGGGTGATATATATATATATATATATATATATATATATATATATATATATATATATATATATAAAGTAACTACACAACAACAACAACAACAACATAATAATAATAATAATAATAATAATCATAAGAAGAAAAAGAAGAAGAAAAGGCAGAGGAAGAATAATTTAAAGTGGCTTATTAGTGTGTCACACATTAAGTGCTCACGAGACACTCACACACTTCTCATAATACTTACTGGAGATAATATGGTAACGCCTGACACCAGGAGAGTGTAACTTGCTATTCATTACCCTGGCTGTTACTCCACAAAGCTGAGTGAGGTTCATCTTCGTCATGCCAACCACCACAAACAGTTACATAATTTAAAGAAAAACGTAAGAAACACAATAGGCAAACACATGAACCGTGTTGTTTTTATTTTCTGAGCTCACGCGAATCCCACCGCTGCTGCTGCTGCCACCAGTCAACCCCAACACTGCTGCCACCAGTCAAACCCACCACTGCTGCCACCAGTCAACCCCACCACTGCTGCCACCAGTCAACCCCACCACTGCTGCCACCAGTCAACCCCACCACTGCTGCCACCAGTCAACCCCAACACTGCTGTCACCAGTCAACCCCAACACTGCTGCCACCAGTCAACCCTAACACTGCTGCCACCAGTCAACCCCACCACTGCTGCCACCAGTCAACCCCACCACTGCTGCCACCAGTCAACCCCACCACTGCTGCCACCAGTCAAACCCAACACTGCTGCCACCAGTTAAACCCACCACTGCTGCCACCAGTCAACCCCACCACTGCTGCCACCAGTCAAACCCACCACTGCTGCCACCAGTCAACCCCACCACTGCTGCCACCAGTCAACCCCCACTGCTGCCACCAGTCAACCCCACCACTGCTGCCACCAGTCAACCCCACCACTTCTGCCACCAGTCAACCCCACCACTTCTGCCACCAGTCAACCCCACCACTGCTGCCACCAGTCAACTCCACCACTGCAGCCACAAGCCATCCCCATACATTGCAGCCACAAGCCATCCCCATACATTGCAGCCACAAGCCATCCCCATACAGTGCAGCCACAGGTCAACCCCACACTCGATGCTGCTATGTAAACACAGGGCGGCGTGTGTGTCTATTGTGTTGTAATATTAAAGACAAACTTCTTGTTGTGTAGATACTGAGAGCCACAAGGAAGGCGCCTCGCTCTTGTTGACAAGACAATTACACAGGCGACAGACGCCCCAGAGATAACGCCAGTCTCTTGCCCTCCTACAAGCATCAGTAACCCCCATCTCTGATAACCTTACGCAAACAACTCAACCTGAGACGCGGGTTAAACGAAGTCCACTTGTGCTCAAAACAGATTTAGATGAAAGAAAAAAAAAATTAACATTAACGATAGGTTAAGGTTAACGAGGGACAAAGTTTAAATTAACGCAGATTCAGTATATATGAAGATTGAATTGAATGAGGTTGAGGGTAAATCAGTTTGAAATTATTATTATTATCATGAACAAGTAGTGAATAACTTTGTATGTTTAATACACTGGTTGAGTGTTTGTGTATACTGAGTTATACCTGTTTGGTACAGTAGTTAGGTATTGATGTACACTGAGGTATACAAAGAGCTAATACAATCACAAACACATACACACACACACACACACACACACACACACACACACATATTCATTTATGGGACCAGAAACAGAGCGATTAATAGACAATGGTTTTAAAATACGAAAAAAACACCCGTGGCCAAAATTTAAACCAATTAAAACTGCCGCGTTGCAAACACTGGTACAAGTGAACACTTTGTTCCAGGAGGAAGATGTGTGTGTGTGTGTGTGTGTGTGTGTGTGTGTGTGTGTGTGTGTGTGTGTGTGTGTGTGTGTGTGTGTGTGTGTGTGGTACAACCAATATAACCGTACAAGTTAAGCATGATTGATGAATTAAACACCTAATTAAAAAAGATTAAAACAATTTCTTCTTTCTCTCTCTCTCTCTCTCTCTCTCTCTCTCTCTCTCTCTCTCTCTCTCTCTCTCTCTCTCTCTCTCTCTCTCTCTCTCTCTCTCTCTCTCTCTCTCTCTCTCTCTCTCTCTCTCTCTCTCTCTCTCTCTCTCTCTCTTTACACACAATCAGAGCGCCACAAACCTCTCACCAAACAAGTAATCAGAGCCTCCAAGGATTCTGTTCTCTGGGCAGTGAGAACACTGCACGTATTACACTATCCACACTCACACACACGGAGCCAGGAGCTATGACTTGACCCTTCCAACCACAATTAGGTGAGCACACACACACACTGGTGTTTCAGGTCACTGGATATCTTGTGTTATCGTGTCTATCAGAGCTGATATCTTTCAGCAGAATGATACTGACAGTGGAGAGAGAGATACCCGGTTGTAACTCCACCTCCGGCCTCTCATAAGCATACCTAGTTCCTTCATCAGCGGCATCGTGGTAGCTGATTGCTATGTGGGATGGTACCTACCTACCCTCCAGGTAGGTAGGTACCTTCCCACAAATATGGTAGGAAAGTCTTTATTTTGACCACCACTGAGGTCATTTCTAGTGCCAATATATAGTTCCTGGATGACACTCACCTGACAACCCTGGATGACACTCACCTGACAACCCTGGATGACACTCACCTGACAACCCTGGATGACACTCACCTGACAACCCTGGATGACACTCACCTGACAACCCTGGATGACACTCACCTGACAACCCTGGATGACACTCACCTGACAACCCTGGATGACACTCACCTGGCAACCCTGGATGACACCTGACAACCCTGGATGACACCTGACAACCCTGGATGACACTCACCTGACAACCCTGGATGACACCTGACAACCCTGGCTGACACCTGACAACCCTGAATGACACCTGACAACCCTGGATGACACCTGACAACCCTGGATGACACCTGACAACCCTGGATGACACTCACCTGACAACCCTGGATGACACTCACCTGACAACCCTGGATGACACTCACCTGACAACCCTGGATGACACTCACCTGACAACCCTGGATGACACCTGACAACCCTGGATGACACCTGACAACCCAGGATGACACTCACCTGACAACCCTGGATGACACCTGACAACCCTGGCTGACACCTGACAACCCTGGGTGACACCTGACAACCCTGGATGACACCTGACAACCCTGGATGACACATGACAACCCTGGATGACACCTGACAACCCTGGATGACACCTGACAACCCTGGATGACACCTGACAACCCTGGATGACACCTGGCAACCCTGGATGACACCTGACAACCCTGGATGACACTCACCTGACAACCCTGGATGACACTCACCTGAGAAGAAAAAACAAGAGGATTTAATGAGTGTTTCAATATATATATATATATATATATATATGCAAGACAACCACTATGAAAAAATAGAGGAATTCCAAGTGCTTTCGTGACTACTCACATTATCAAGGAACTATAAAAGGAAACATGACAAGAAGGGCTTATATAAGGGGCAAGACTACACCTCACAGTCACATCACACTAACAAAGACTACACCTCACAGTAGCGTAACATCTCACGACTCTGTGAAGAGGAAAACAAAAAAGGACCTGAAACTCTTCCCAAAAATTAAGATTAGTCCAATTTATCATTAAATTCTTCCCAAATTTTATTAATTATAAAAGAATCCAATTTATATAAACCAAAAGAAATATTCATATTATTTTCAAAACTGCTTTTAATATCAAAGTTGTATTTAAAAATCTTGATACAGTAAAAAGACTTTTGATAAAAAATTCCCTCCAAAATGCTGACGGATGTGTCTATAAGATTCCCTGTAAAATATGCGATAAAGTTTATTATGGTCAAACTGGTAAAAGTCTTGAACTAAGATTAAAACAACATAAATATAGCATTAGAACTGGACAAGATTCTAATGCTCTATTTATTCATGTGAGAGACTTTAACCATCCAATTGATTTTCAAAATGCTGAGAAGGTTGTATCAAGCAAGTCCATGGTTGAGAGGAATATAATAGAATCATGTTTCATTAAAAGCAGTTTTGAAAATAATATGAATATTTCTTTTGGTTTATATAAATTGGATTCTTTTATAATTAATAAAATTTGGGAAGAATTTAATGATAAATTGGACTAATCTTAATTCTTGGGAAGAGTTTCAGGTCCTTTTTTGTTTTCCTCTTCACAGAGTCGTGAGATGTTACGCTACTGTGAGGTGTTGTCTTTGTTAGTGTGATGTGACTGTGAGTGTAGTCTTTGTTAGTGTGATGTGACTGTGAGGTGTAGTCTTGGCCCTTATATAAGGCTTCTTGTCATGTTTCCTTTTATAGTTCCTTGATAATGTGAGTAGTCACGAAAGCGCTTGGAATTCCTCTATTTTTTCTTAGTGGTTGTCTTGCATATTTTGATATCACCTGATTACTGTGATCTTTTGCATATATATATATATATATATATATATATATATATATATATATATATATATATATATATATATATATATATAGATAGATAGATAGATAGATAGATAGATAGATAAACATTCTTGTATCGTAAAATTCTTGTTCATACACGTGTGTATATACATAGCACTGGACAGTATATATGTTAACAACACTGGAGGGTGACTAACAACACTGGAGGGTGACTAACAACACTGGAGGGTGACTAACAACACTGGAGGGTGACTAACAAGAGAGGTAATGAGTGTCTCAGACACGGTTCATTAACTAAATATAATCAGCATTCAGTGATTGCCTGGTTCCTCCCCCACCCACCCCTCCGTTAATTACCTTCCTAATTACCACCAACTACAAACATTATAATTAAGTGGGCTGTAAGGTAACTGTCGATTACTTTCTCAGGGACTCTCCTTCCTCGAGGCAGGAGGGAGTGATTACTTTTGACAATTACTTAGTGAGAAGCCTTTAAAAAAATAACGCTGAAAGTAATCGTGATAATAATTTGTACACACACACACACACACACACACTCACACACACACACACACACACACACACACACACACACACACACTCACACACACACACACACACACAGAGTAGTCAGGAAGTGGAATGGACTAGAGAAAGATATAGTGGAGGCAGGAACCATACATAGTTTTAAGACAAGGTATGATAAAGCTCATGGAGCAGGGAGAGCAGAGACCCAGTAGCAGACAGCGAAGAGGCGGGGCCAGGAGCTGAGTCTCGACCCCTGCAACCACAATTAGGTGAGGTGAGTACACACACTCACACACACATCACACACACATCACACACAATCACACACACACACACACACACACAGTAGTGGCCAGTGAAGACGCGGGGCCAGGAGCTATGAATCGACCCTGCAACCACAACTAGGTGAGTACACACACACACACCACCACACACACACACACACACACCACACACACACACACACACACACACACACACACACACACACACACACACACACACACACACACACACACACACACACACACACACAACACACGCACACACACACACACACACACACACACACACACACACACACACACACACACACACACACACACACACACACACACACACACACACACACACACACACACACACACACACACACACACACACACACACACACACACACACACACACACACACACACACACACACACACACACACACACACACACACAACACACACACACACACACACACACACACACACACACACACACACACACACACACACACACACACACACACACACACACACACACACACACACACACACCACACACACACACACACACACACACACACACACACACACACACACACACACACACACACACACACACACACACACACACACACACACACACACACACACACACACACACACACACACACACACACACACACACAGGGGTCCAACTTGTCATTACACGTTAAAATATGTTAAATAATTATTGTTTACTTGGTAAACACAGAGTTTAAAAGTTGTTGTTTGTCCAGTGTGTACTCACCTAGTTGTGGTTGCAGGGGTCAATTCACAGCTCCTGGCCCTGCCTCTTCACTGGTCGCTACTAAGTCACTCTTCCTGCTCCATGAGCTTTATCATACCTCTTCTTAAAACTATGTATGGATTCTGCCTCCACTACATCACTTCCCAGACTATTCCACTTCCTGACAACTCTGTGACTGAAGAAATACTTCCTAACATCCCGGTGATTCATCTGAGTCTTCAACTGTGTGTGTGTATGTGTGTGTGTGTGTTTTCACCGAATTATGTGTACGGGGAGAAGTTGGAAAGGGCAGGAGGTTCTAACCTCAGCTCCTGGCCCCACACACACACACTCTCCCTATCCTTCTCCGCCAACCTACCATCCTGTCCCATCCTCTCATCCTTATAACCCTTTTCCCTCTGTTTCCTCACCTCTCCCCCTCTCTGTGCTCCTCCCCATCATTAACACCGTGTGTGCCTCCCTCCCACACCTCACCACTCAAACTTGGAGTCGTGGCAAATTTGGGCAGGTTGTGTGGTCCTCCAGTGTAGTGTGTTGTCTTGTGGAAGATGGGGCAGGGTAGGGCAGCCTGGGTCAACAATCTTACTGCTGTTGTTGTTGCTGCTGTTGTTGCTGGTGTTGCTGGTGTTGCTGCTGTTGCTAGTATTGGTGATGGTGCTGTTGTTGTTACTGCTGCTGCTGGTGTTGGTGCTACTGCTGCTACTTTTACTGCTGTTTTTGCTGATATTGCTGCTGCTATTGTTGTTTCTGTTGCTGGTATTGTTGGTGCTGTTTTTGTTGATATTGTTGTTCCTGCTGTTGATACTAATGATGTTGCTGCTACTGTTGTCTCTACTGTTGAGGTTACTGCTGCTAGTGTTGCTACTGCTACTACCTGTATTGCTGTGACTGCTGCTGCTGCTGCTGTTAGGAAACAGCTGCTGTTGCTTCTACCTGTATACCTGTAGATCTACCTGGGAGACTCACTCAGCACGTCGCCAAGACCTGGGAGACTCCCTCACCAGGTCATCAGTGTTGTCAAATTGATGTCTAGCTACTGGCTTGACAAGTTTGCATTATCAGTCCTAGTTAGGCGCATACTATGGGTATTTTAAGGGGCACATAAGTTCCCGCGTCTTCTATTAATATGCTCATTTTTTCCACTATAATCTACGTTTTCCCTAATTACTATCGCATTTGTTTTGTCTGTTTCGTAAGGTGAAGTCCAGGATCTTTCCTTAATTCATGGTGTAACTTAACAAATCTTTGGTGACAGTTGTTGTTGTAGAGGTGTGAGCGTACATCAACAACTGTCATCAAAGATTTGTTAAGTTATACCATGAATTAAGGAAAGATCCTGGACTTCACCTTACCAAAGAGACAAGGCAAATGCGATAGTAATTAGGGACAATGAAGATTATAGTGTAAAAATGAGCATATTATTAGACGACAGAGGTACTTAGGTACCTCTTAAGATAAACCAATGCCATGCAGTGTCTCCTAATGGATTGTAACCTACTGGAAGAAGGAGATACCAAGTAAACACCTTATGAGTAACACACACTGCCCTTAGGTTAGGTAAGGTTCGTCAGGAAACACGACATGTGTGTCCTGACGCGGGTCTTAGTCAAATGATGACCCGCCGTTGGAGCTTTTTGGCCATCTGACCGAGGCCTTCCACTGGCTTTGTCTGAGAGAAATAATCGTATATTAACTAGAGATGGGAAGGCAAGTCTCTGGGCAGGAGTGACTAAATGATCTGATTGGGGTAACAGCCGTAGTAACCCGGGGATTCACAGGACATAAGATCTCGCCCCATCTCGCTGATGGAAAGATAGAGAGATCATGACCCCCGTCCTGCACCTGCGTCTTGGCTCTATTCCAGACACACGGACAGCTGTACGAAATGAGTGGAAAATTCAATCCTCCCCTCCCCAGTCCTTTGCAGAAATGTTCGTAGACATTTCTAAGTTCCCCTCCCATATGTAAATGTTCCCAAAACGTTCAGACTTTCCCTCAGTATGTGTGTGTGTGTACATACTACTAAACAGACACTGACACACACACGCGACTTCCAAACAACCAAATTTTCCCCCCAAAACGCAGACCTCCCTTCAAAAACCCAGCCCTTTCCCAAAAACCCAGACCTTCCCCAAAAACCCAGACCTCCCCAAAAACCCAGACATTTTGAGCACTGCAGCGCCAGAGTGACACACTCCTACCAGCACCTCGTCTCCAGAATAATAATAATAATAAAAAGAGGTCAAATCTTGTCAAATTCCAGAGGATGAAAATTCCATTTCGTCGCATCCCGTGATTCCTCGTCCAATTTAGAACGCTTTATCAGGGAGTCTGGCAGCCAGGTGTTACCCCCCTGACCCCTGACTCCTGCATCCCCCTGATTCCTGCCCCCTGCTCCATTACGGGGGATTCAAGACTCTTTTTATGGAGGGTGTGGGTGTGTAAGCAGGATCTGGCTGAGGGGCCAGGGAGGAAAGGTGAAAGAATTGATAGGAGTACAATAAAGAGTACATAACCGACTGGTATACCAGGAGTATACCTGGAGGGTGTTTTTGGGGGTCAACGCCCCCGCGGCCCAGTCCATGACCATGCAGTAGGGTCAACA
>WNWK01003726.1:107500-142500 GCA_009830355.1 Cherax destructor
ACCCACTTCCCCAGGATGCCATCCACAACGGTCACCTAACACGAAGGTAGCTACTTCTAGATCAACATTCGTTCATTCCCAACCCACTACTGCATTCCTAAGCCACCCTTTTATTGCAGCATTCCTAAGCCACCCTTGCATTGCAACATTCCTAAGCCACGCTTGCATTGTGACATTCCTAAGCCACCTTTGCAACACTCCTAAGCAACCCTTGCAACATTCCTAAGTCACCTTGCAACATTTCTTAAGCCACCCTAGAAGCATTCCTAAGCCATCCTTGCAACAATCCTAAGTCACCATTGCAACATTCCTAAGCCATCCTTGCATTGTAACATCCCTAAGCCATCCTTGCACTGCACCATTCCTAAGCCACCCTTGCATTGTAACATTCCTAAGCCACCCTTGCATTGCATCATTCCTAAGCCATCCTTGCATTGTAACATTCCTAAGCCACCCTTGCATTGCATCATTCCTAAGCCACCCTTGCATTGCATCATTCCTAAACCATCCTTGCATTGCACCATTCCTAAGCCATCCTTGCATTGCACCATTCCTAAGCCACCCTTGCATTGTAACATTCCTAAGCCACCCTTGCATTGCATCATTCCTAAGCCATCCTTGCATTGTAACATTCCTAAGCCACCCTTGCATTGTAACATTCCTAAGCCACCCTTGCATTGTAACATTCCTAAGCCACCCTTGCATTGCATCATTCCTAAGCCACCCTTGCATTGCATCATTCCTAAGCCACCCTTGCATTGCATCATTCCTAAGCCACCCTTACAACATTACTAAGTCGCCATTTCAACATTCCTAAGCCACCTTTGCAACATTCCTAAGCCACCCTTGAAACATTCCTAAGTCACCCTTGCAACATTCCTAAGTCACCATTGCAGCATTCCTAAGCCACCTTTGCAGCATTCCTAAGACACATTTGCAACACTCCTAAGCCACCCTTGCAATATTCCTAAGCCACCTTTGCAACATTCCTAAGCCACCCTTGCAACATTCCTAAGCCATCTTTGCAACATTCCTAAGCCGCCCTTGCAACATTTCTAAGTCACCCTTGCAACATTCCTAAGCCACCACTAACATTCCACCACACACAGATGTGTCATGCTCCAGTAGGAGTCTATTATCTTCCATTTCCCTTTTTCCCCCTCCCATTCCCATTCCTCTCTATTCCTCTACCCTCCCATTCCTCCCCCTCTCCCTCCCATTCCTTCCCCTCTCCCTACCATTCCTATTCCTCCCCCCCATTTTTTTCTGTGAGGTTATTGGACTTCCATCCCCGTCAGCTGTCTCCCTTCCCCCACCTTACCCCTCCTACTCCCCTTCCCCATTCCCTCCATCCGCGTCCTTGTCCTTTCCCCCTCCTCCTCCACCTCCTCTCCCCCCTTCTCCCCCCACCATCGTGAGAACCAGGCGAGGGATGGAGGGTGATGGTGGGGGAGGGGAGGGGGAGGGGAGGGGGAGGGGGAGGGGAGGGAGAGGGGGGAAGTATCCTTGGACGGGCCACAACGTAATCGTTATCGATCTGCTGGTGTTGCTGCGGGGGGAGGGGGTATAGGGTAAGGGGTAGGGGAGAGGGATGGGGAAGGGGAAGGGTAATGGGAAGGGGGAAGGGGAGGTGATGGTGGTGGTAGTAGTAGTAGTATTGGTGTCCTTGGGGTGGTAGTAGCACAGTGTGTCAGTCACTGCTGATAGTGACACAGTGTGTCAGTAGTGACACAGTGTGTCAGCAGTGACACAGTGTTAGCAGTGACAGCATCAGCAGCGACACAGTCTACCTACATAACTGGTTCTTCAGTGAACCACTACTCAACCTCAAGGTTACCACACACACACAAACACCCACCCACCGCCACCCACTTGGACTTCGAAGAAGCCACTGATCGCACGCCCATGCACTCCACCCCAGGCACAGACTCCAGGAACTGCAAAACACTAACATCACGCACCTTACATATGCTATGGAAAAGGAGTCTGGACACTGGTATCATCCCACTGCCTTTAACACCCATTAATGTAGTCCCACTCTACAAAAATGGCAGAAAGTCACATGGAATGATAGTAGTTGTAGAAGCCAGGTCAACACGGGTTCAGAACAGGTCACTCCTGCCTCTCGCAGCTGCTGGACTATTACGACATGACTTTGGATACACTGTAAGATAAGCCAAGTGCAGGTGTAGTGTACAATGTGACTTTGTAGAAGACTTTGACAAGTACGAACATGCGGTAATTGCGGACGAAATGCGCGCAGAAGGAATAACTAGGAAGGTGGGCAGATGGACATTAAACTTAATTGTAAACAGTGAAGTGAGGGACTGCTACAGTGAAGTGAGGGACTGCTACAGTGAAGTGAGGGACTGTAACAGTGAAGTGAGGGACTGCTACAGTGAAGTGAGGGACTGCTACAGTGAAGTGAGGGACTGCTACAGTGAAGTGAGGGACTGCTACAGTGAAGTGAGGGACTGCTACAGTGAAGTGAGGGACTGCTACAGTGAAATGAGGGACTACTACAGTGAACTGAGGGACTGCTACAGTGAAGTGAGGGACTGCTACAGTGAACTGAGGGACTGCTACAGTGAAGTGAGGGACTGCTACAGGGAACTGAGGGACTGCTACAGTGAAGTGAGGGACTACTACAGTGAACTGAGGGACTGCTACAGTGAACTGAGGGACTGCTACAGTGAAGTGAGGGACTGCTACAGGGAACTGAGGGACTGCTACAGTGAAGTGAGGGACTACTACAGTGAACTGAGGGACTGCTACAGTGAACTGAGGGACTGCTACAGGGAACTGAGGGACTGCTACAGTGAAGTGAGGGACTACTACAGTGAACTGAGGGACTGCTACAGTGAACTGAGGGACTGCTACAGTGAAGTGAGGGACTGCTACAGTGAACTGAGGGACTGCTACAGTGAAGTGAGGGACTGCTACAGGGAACTGAGGGACTGCTACAGTGAAGTGAGGGACTGCTACAGTGAACTGAGGGACTGCTACAGTGAAGTGAGGGACTGCTACAGTGAACTGAGGGACTGCTACAGTGAACTGAGGGACTGCTACAGTGAAGTGAGGGACTACTACAGTGAACTGAGGGACTGCTACAGTGAACTGAGGGACTGCTACAGTGAAGTGAGGGACTGCTACAGTGAACTGAGGGACTGCTACAGTGAACTGAGGGACTGCTACAGTGAAGTGAGGGACTGCTACAGTGAAGTGAGGGATTGCTACAGTGAAGTGAGGGACTGCTACTGTCGCGTGGGTCTTGGGAGAGATATATAGGAGGTCAAAGATACTCCTTGTTGGATGGTTACGGTATATTTACAGTAAGTGAAGGAGAGTCCAGCACACCGTCTGTCTCGCCTGTAGGTCTAACGTTAGTGAGGGAGAGTGCCTATGAGAGGCTGTGCACATGCGCTGAGCCTCTGACGTCAGCGGGTACCGTGACGTCACACGCAAAGGGACCAGCTGTATAAAAGGAAAGATACACTACACAAGTGTATATATGATACTGACACGACACTACAGTGAAAATTTATGTCTCCCAGGGCACAGTACTCACCCCACTTCTCATTGTCATATCTGGCACAGACAGGGACATAAACCACAGCGCTGTATCTTCCTTTGCAGACGATACTAGAATCTACATAAGAGTGACATCCATAGAAGACACAACGAACCTCCAAGCTGATATCAAGCAAGTCTTCCAGTGGTCCACTAACAACACTATCTTGTTTAATCGGGATAAAAAATCAGTTATTACGGTATACAAGACAAACTCAAATCACTCAACAGAGCGTAAGCCTAATGTGAGAGACCTGGAAGTGACAATGTCAGAAGATCTCACGATCAAAGAGCACAACAATGTTATTATCGCAGCTGAAACGAAAATGACAGGTTGGATAACTAGAACTTTCAAAACAAGAGATGCCAAGCCAGTAATGACACTCTTCAGGTCACTCTAAGTTGGAACACTGCTCTGTACTAAAGACCACCTTCAAAGCAGGCGATATCTCAGAACTGGAGAAGGTACCGAGAACCTTCACAGCTCGTATAAACTAAGTCTAGCACCTAAATTACTGGGAGTTGATGAAGTCCTTACAACTGTGTACTCCTTAGAACGTAGGCGAGAAAGATACATCATAATCTACAGGTATGCATCTGGAGAGGAAAATAAACAGAAAAGACTGTTGCATTGCTTGCAACAGTCTAACAGTATCTACGGTTGACTGAAAGGAAGAGTGAACAGAAGATTAAAACCACGTAAACATATCACAAAGCTACAAGACTGTTAAAAGTGGCTTGGCTTCCTTGGTTAGTCTAGTGTAAGAAAACACGTTTCCACAAAGCTGCTTGTCTGACTTGTTGCTGGATTAATGTGGTGAGCTTAGTAGTGATGTAAGGTTATTATACCCAGGGTATGTGAATACATATTAATAACGAGGTTCACCCTTCACCGTGGGCACAACACCGTTGGTACAACATCGTGGGTATAATACTGAGGGTACAACACCGTGGGTACAACACCTTGGGTACAACACCGTGGGTCTGTAATAAGCACTTACCGTGGGTACTGAAGCAGTCTCCAGGTTGTTCGTCTGCTGGGCCCACTGCGCCTTCCCACTCCCCCAAGAGCACTATTTAACCCCCCTTCCCTAAAATTCACCACCAGAGCTCTGCTATACAACAGGGACGCTATACAACAGACCGTAACGGCCGAACGTATATCCCACGAACGTTGAAGAACGGCAACGCCATTAAAACACAAATACATCAACAAAAAGCGATATTTCTCCCCAAATTCAAAGCGACGGTGCGGACGTTCTTATATTCCCGAGTGGATGACAAAAATGTCATGATATTATTTCATGAGGGAGGGAAGAGAGAGAGAGAGAGAGAGAGAGAGAGAGAGAGAGAGAGAGAGAGAGAGAGAGAGAGAGAGAGAGAGAGAGAGAGAGAGAGGTGAAAACAACTGGGAAGAAATGGGGAAAGAAAGAGAGAAGGAAATGGGGAAAGGCGAAGAGAATAAGGGAATGTGGAGAGGATGATGAGGAATAAGGTAGGAAATGGGAAGTGGAATTTAAGAGGGAATGAGGAAGAATGCTAGACAAGGAAGAGAAGGAAATGGGGAGAGGAATGTGGGAAGGAATAATATATATATATATATAGAGAGAGAGATACTAACTGAGGGTGACCCATCAGCTGCCACCTCCAGGTCGTTAGTGACCCCAGGTCACTAACGACCTGGGGTTACTAACAACCCGGGGCCACTAACAACTCTAGGTCACTAACGACCTGGGGTTATCAACAGTGATACATGTATAGTACATTTATCCTAAGGGTCCCTTGCTAGCCAGGGCGCCACGAGACTCCCAAGGGTCCCTTGCTAGCCAGGGCGCCACGAGACTCCCCACGGGGAGAACGCTAAACCAATATGGATCACGCATTGCCTGGGTAATTATGCTGTGCACTTCTGATCTCCAGAATCCAGAACGGACATAGAAAAAAAGAGCTGCGTGTAAGTCCGCCATATGAGTCCATCAGAATTTAGAGAGTCCCGAGGGGGCAGACTCGTCACTGACACGGACTAGCAGAGCCTACCAGGCAATGTAGCAATCCTGGGAGATTTTAATTTCAACCAAGTTGATTGGAACCTCTCAGTGGAATTCTGGAGCCCAGTGATCCTCTTAGAAGGTAGTCAAGGATCACTTCCGAGAGGACCAAATAAAGTTAATGACCTCGTTGACCTAGTTCTAGCAAGCAAGTAAGCAAGGTGACCTCTCGTGGATGATCCAGAGGTAGACACGCGTGCAACACCCGGGTATCTTTACTCTGACGACGTTTCGCCCACCAGGGGCTTTATCAGTTCAACATATCGGTCATAAGAGGAGAGGGTAAAGGACGAGGTAATCAGTCTTTCAATGTAGGTGTACAAACCGGAGACAACAGAATATGAGGCCATCAGTCCCTCAGCCTAGCAAATGTCACCGTCTTAGTCTTAAGACGACGAAGATAATGAAGAGTGATTACGGTGGGATAACTGTACCAATGGTTGTCCCAATGGTTGTACCTGGTCATGGCCCTGGTCATGGACAGGGACGAGGCGGCGTAGACCCCCGGAACACCCTCCAGGTAGTGAAGAACTCACATTGGTTAACAAGGAGTATTGCCACTGCAACATATTTCTCAACATTGTGCAAGTTGCACTTGCAAACTAAGTGATGTAGGATTTGATCATACAGTCCGTAAAAAAAAAAAGATCTTGGGGTTAGGATTAAGAAGGCATACGGAATCAAAACCCACACATACATAAGAGAAGCTCATGAAGGCGTTTCGGTCCGACTTGGACCATTTAGAAGTCCCACTAATTCATGAAGGTGAGGGAGCCAGTATATATAGGCGAGGGGGGGGGACGGACGGGACAAAGAGAGAGGAAGAAAGAAGTGGAGAAGTAGTGTTAGAGGTAATGCTGGCAGTGGACGTTGCAGTAGTAGTAAGTAGGGAGTAGTGGTAGACAGAAAGGGGAGTGAAACGAGGAAGTAGTAGTAGTAGTAGTAGTGGTGGTAGTGGTAGTAGTAGTAGTAGTAGTAGTAGTAGTAATAGTAGTAGTAGTAGTAGTAGTAGTAGTAGTAGTAGTAGTAGTAGTAGTAGTAGTGGTTCACTAGCACTTCCCTCTTTTAGTGAATATAAGGAAGACAACCAGGGTATCTATTTCACTGCAAGGAGAAAAAGGCAAGCAACGCAGGCAGCGTGCTGGCCAGCCTGGAGCAACGCTGTGGTAACGCAGGCAGCGTGCTGGCCAGCCTGGAGCAACGCTGTGGTAACGCAGGCAGCGTGCTGGCCAGCCTGGAGCAACGCTGTGGTAACTCAGGCAGCGTGTTGGCCAGCCTGGAGCAACGCTGTGGTAACGCAGGCAGCGTGCTGGCCAGCCTGGAGCAGCGCTGTGGTAACGCAGGCAGCGTGTTGGCCAGCCTGGAGCAGCGCTGTGGTAACGCAGGCAGCGTGCTGGCCAGCCTGGAGCAGCGCTGTGGTAACGCAGGCAGCGTGCTGGCCAGCCTGGAGCAACGCTGTGGTAACGCAGGCAGCGTGTTGGCCAGCCTGGAGCAACGCTGTGGTAACGCAGGCAGCGTGCTGGCCAGCCTGGAGCAGCGCTGTGGTAACGCAGGCAGCGTGATGGCCAGCCTGGAGCAACGCTGCGGTAACGCAGGCAGCGTGCTGGCCAGCCTGGAGCAGCGCTGTGGTAACGCAGGCAGCGTGCTGGCCAGCCTGGAGCAGCGCTGCGGTAACGCAGGCAGCGTGCTGGCCAGCCTGGAGCAACGCTGTGGTAACGCAGGCAGCGTGCTGGCCAGCCTGGAGCAGCGCTGCGGTAACGCAGGCAGCGTGTTGGCCAGCCTGGAGCAACGCTGTGGTAACGCAGGCAGCGTGCTGGCCAGCCTGGAGCAGCGCTGTGGTAACGCAGGCAGCGTGTTGGCCAGCCTGGAGCAACGCTGTGGTAACGCAGGCAGCGTGCTGGCCAGCCTGGAGCAACGCTGTGGTAACGCAGGCAGCGTGCTGGCCAGCCTGGAGCAGCGCTGTGGTAACGCAGGCAGCGTGTTGGCCAGCCTGGAGCAGCGCTGTGGTAACGCAGGCAGCGTGTTGGCCAGCCTGGAGCAGCGTTGTGGTAACGCAAGCAGCGTGTTGGCCAGCCTGGAGCAGCGCTGTGGTAACGCAGGCAGCGTGCTGGCCAGCCTGGAGCAGCGCTGTGGTAACGCAGGCAGCGTGCTGGCCAGCCTGGAGCAACGCTGCGGTAACGCAGGCAGCGTGCTGGCCAGCCTGGAGCAACGCTGTGGTAACGCAGGCAGCGTGCTGGCCAGCCTGGAGCAACGCTATGGTAACGCAGGCAGCGTGCTGGCCAGCCTGGAGCAGCGCTGTGGTAACGCAGGCAGCGTGTTGGCCAGCTTGGAGCAACGCTGTGGTAACGCAGGCAGCGTGCTGGCCAGCCTGGAGCAATGCTGTGGTAACGCAGGCAGCGTGCTGGCCAGCCTGGAGCAGCGCTGTGGTAACGCAGGCAGCGTGTTGGCCAGCCTGGAGCAACGCTGTGGTAACGCAGGCAGCGTGTTGGCCAGCCTGGAGCAACGCTGCGGTAACGCAGGCAGCGTGCTGGCCAGCCTGGAGCAACGCTGTGGTAACGCAGGCAGCGTGCTGGCCAGCCTGGAGCAACGCTGCGGTAACGCAGGCAGCGTGTTGGCCAGCCCGGAGCAGCGCTGTGGTAACGCAGGCAGCGTGCTGGCCAGCCTGAGCAGCGCTGTGGTAACGCAGGCAGCGTGTGGCCAGCCTGGAGCAACGCTGTGGTAACGCAGGCAGCGTGTTGGCCAGCCTGGAGCAACGCTGTGGTAACGCAGGCAGCGTGTTGGCCAGCCTGGAGCAACGCTGTGGTAACGCAGGCAGCGTGCTGGCCAGCCTGGAGCAACGCTTGATAACGCAGGCAGCATGTTGGCCAGCCTGGAGCAACGCTGTGGTAACGCAGGCAGCGTGTTGGCCAGCCTGGAACAACGCTGTGGTAACGCAGGCAGCGTGCTGGCCAGCCGGAGCAACGCTCTGGTAACGCAGGCAGCGTGCTGGCCAGCCTGGAGCAACGCTGTGGTAACGCAGGCAGCGTGCTGGCCAGCCTGAGCAGCGCTGTGGTAACACAGGCAGCGTGTTGGCCAGCCTGAGCAACGCGGTAACGCAGGCAGCGTCTGGCCAGCTGAGCAACGCTTTGGTAACGCAGGCAGCATGTTGGCCAGCCTGGAGCAACGCTGTGGTAACGCAGGCAGCGTGTTGGCCAGCCTGGAGCAACGCTGTGGAACGCAGGCAGCGTTGGCCAGCCTGAGCAACGCTGTGTAACGCAGGCAGCGTGCTGGCCAGCCTGAGCAGCGCTGTGGTAACACAGGCAGCGTGTTGGCCAGCCGGCAACGCTGTGGTAACGCAGGCAGCGTGTTGGCCAGCCTGAGCAGCGCTGTGGTCACGCAGGCAGCGTGCTGGCCAGCCTGAGCAACGCTGTGGTAACGCAGGCAGCGTGTTGGCCAGCCTGGAGCAACGCTGTGGTAACGCAGGCAGCGTGTTGGCCAGCCTGGAGCAACGCTGTGGTAACGCAGGCAGCGTGTTGGCCAGCCTGAGCAACGCTGCGGTAACGCAGGCAGCGTGGTGGCCAGCCTGGAGCAACGCTGTGGTAACGCAGGCAGCGTAGCCAGCCTGGAACAGCGCTGTGGTAACGCAGGCAGCGTGTTGGCCAGCCTGGAGCAACGCTGTGGTAACGCAGGCAGCGTGTTGGCCAGCCCAGCAACGCTGTGGTAACGCAGGCAGCGTGTTGGCCAGCCTGGAGCAGCGCTGTGGTAACGTAGGCAGCGTGCTGGCCAGCCTGGAGCAACGCTGTGGTAACGCAGGCAGCGTGCTTGGCCAGCCTGGAGCAACGCTGTGGTAACGCAGGCAGCGTGCTGGCCAGCCTGGAGCAACGCTGTGGTAACGCAGGCAGCGTGCTGGCCAGCCTGGAGCAACGCTGTGGTAACGCAGGCAGCGTGCTGGCCAGCCTGAGCAACGCTGTGGTAACGCAGGCAGCGTGTTGGCCAGCCTGGAGCAACGCTGTGGTAACGCAGGCAGCGTGTTGGCCAGCCTGGAGCAACGCTGTGGTAACGCAGGCAGCGTGTTGGCCAGCCTGGAGCAACGCTGTGGTAACGCAGGCAGCGTGTTGGCCAGCCTGGAGCAACGCTGTGGTAACACAGGCAGCGTGTTGGCCAGCCTGGAGCAACGCTGTGGTAACGCAGGCAGCGTGTTGGCCAGCCTGGAGCAGCGCTGTGGTCACGCAGGCAGCGTGCTGGCCAGCCTGGAGCAACGCTGTGGTAACGCAGGCAGCGTGTTGGCCAGCCTGGAGCAACGCTGTGGTAACGCAGGCAGCGTGTTGGCCAGCCTGGAGCAACGCTGTGGTAACGCAGGCAGCGTGTTGGCCAGCCTGGAGCAACGCTGCGGTAACGCAGGCAGCGTGGTGGCCAGCCTGGAGCAACGCTGTGGTAACGCAGGCAGCGTGCTAGCCAGCCTGGAACAGCGCTGTGGTAACGCAGGCAGCGTGTTGGCCAGCCTGGAGCAACGCTGTGGTAACGCAGGCAGCGTGTTGGCCAGCCTCTAGCAACGCTGTGGTAACGCAGGCAGCGTGTTGGCCAGCCTGGAGCAGCGCTGTGGTAACGTAGGCAGCGTGCTGGCCAGCCTGGAGCAACGCTGTGGTAACGCAGGCAGCGGTGGCCAGCCTGGAGCAACGCTGTGGTAACGCAGGCAGCGTGCTGGCCAGCCTGGAGCAACGCTGTGGTAACGCAGGCAGCGTGCTGGCCAGCCTGGAGCAACGCTGTGGTAACGCAGGCAGCGTGCTGGCCAGCCTGGAGCAACGCTGTGGTAACGCAGGCAGCGTGTTGGCCAGCCTGGAGCAACGCTGTGGTAACGCAGGCAGCGTGTTGGCCAGCCTGGAGCAGCGCTGTGGTAACGCAGGCAGCGTGCTGGCCAGCCTGGAGCAACGCTGTGGTAACGCAGGCAGCGTGTTGGCCAGCCTGGAGCAGAGCTGCGGTTAATGATAGTGATCTTCAAGGTCACTCGGCATTACAACTACTGTGGGAAAGAATGCGGAAATAACAACAGCGACAACAACAGATACAGGAAATGGAGGTGGGATGTATTTGAGAGAGAGAGAGAGAGAGAGAGAGAGAGAGAGAGAGAGAGAGAGAGAGAGAGAGAGAGAGAGAGAGAGAGAGAGAGAGAGAGAGAGAGAGAGAGAGAGAGAGAGAGAGAGAGAGAGAGAGAGAGAGAGAGAGCATCACAGAGGTCTCCTAAGATCAGCCTCTCATAATATACTGTAATCCAAGACATTTATTTTTTTGCAGTCTTTGCCCCCAAACATAATTAAGAGTAATTAGTTTTGTTAATAACAAATGTAACTGGGGGGAAATGAGGGAAAAGCTCAGTGACAAAGGTAACACAGGTGCTTCACCTTCAATAGGTCGAAATGTTTACTGACAGTCACCAGAACACAACCAATTCCTTGACTAATGGGTTGAGATGATTCAACATCCCAGTTATACCTCACCTCTAGCCCCTGTGATATACTGGGTTATGTTGGTGTGGGTATGCGACATACAACAACCTAACCTAACGAGTTTGTAAAGTAGAAGCCCAGTATAGATATAGATAATAATAATAATAATAATAATAATATATATATATATATATATATATATATATATATATATATATATATATATATATATATAATCAGTGACAAACATGTAACAATATGTACTAGACATGTATCTCTACACCTCGTGTACTGTATATGTCATCTTTATATCAACAATGTATCTCTTAAATCTTTTGTACCATATTATGTAATAAAATATACCTATTGGTAAAAAAAAAAATAAGATGGGGTGGTAGGGGAAGTGGAATATTCAAATGGCATCAGGAAGAAATCCAAATTTTCTTCCTTGAAGCCTTTTATCCACTTCTCCGAGGCTATGGGACCCACAATTTGTACCAGAGGTGGACCCATCTTATTATATATATATATATATATATATATATATATATATATATATATATATATATATATATATATATATATATATATATATAAAGAGATAACGGATCTTGTAGACCCCATCACATATGATCATGTTGTTTGGTCAGCTATAGAAAGTACGCTGAAGGGAAATGTAGAAGGTGATTAGGGGGTAAATCTGTGTCTATCATTAGCAATAATATTAGGAGAGAGGGATATATTAAATCCGGAAGTTATAGGAATGCAGCTAGACGCCTGAGTGGATCCACCACTCACTATCATAACATAAATGTAGACAGATGCTAGCAGACTGACTGATGTTGTGGTAGCCAGGCTTAGGCTTGGTGACAAGTACTGACTGATGTTGTGGTAGCCAGGCTTAGGCTTGGTGACAAGTACTGACTGATGTTGTGGTAGCCAGGCTTAGGCTTGGTGACAAGTACTTCTGGCAGTTTGGCAGACGCACAGATGAAGATTAAACTAAGTGCAAAGTATGTGGCCAGGCCTATGGCCACTTTCTTGGAGACTATGTGCTTCATTGTCCACTTATTGAGGAATATAGAGACAATACAAAAGTCTATTTGATATGTCAAGGAAGATAAGATGCAAGGCATAGCAAGCAAATATCCTGAATTTGCTTGCAACAGATAAGATAATTGAAGATATAAATCCAGATGTACCCTTGTTAACCCTTTTGGGTCCTAGTTCCTGGGCCTTTTATGCATCCATATGCTCTTGCGCTGCCCTCCACAGGATGAACACAAGGCTGCACACTGCACTAGCCACTTCCCAGACTGTCACTTCCTCCCCTCATTGTGCCAGTAACGTCACTTCGATTCACCACCGACAGGGAATTTACGAAATGAATGAAAACGCATCGGTAAGCGTCCTCAGTCTAGCATTATCATCGATTCGGATTCTCCTTTCTTTCTTTTTTTTCTCCTCCTTGAGTTCTCTCCTCCACTGAACCGGATTCTTCGCCGCGTTCGTGCGAGCCGGATTGCCGGCTGCGTTCGTGAGGCGACTCCACTTGGAAGGAGAGGGAACACGCGACGACGGTAAGGTCGGTGACCGCACTGGATCCATAGGGAGTTGTGACCTCTAGTGGCACTCCAGGCTGGTCATACGTCACCCTAGAGTTCCTTCACTCGGGTTAACGAGTGTACACGGAAGAGTGAAGTCATACGGATGTGGCAATTAACAACGAATATATATGATAACACTGTCAGAATGTATAATTTAAAGTATACATATAACTGAAACTACAGAATACTTTAATACCTAAAATAGGGATTAAAATAAACTATATATTTCTCGTAATAATGTGAGAAATCACGAAAGCGCTTGTTAGTTCACTCTTTTTTGTTCACGGTGGTTGTTCAGCATATTGGGATACCACCTGTTTACTGTGATCTTATTGTATGTATGCATACATGTGTGTATATATGTATGTTTATCATACACTGTCTCTCATTTAAAATTTGGCTCGTTTGCGAATTATTAATGTTTATGTCAGCCTTGTCAGACTCTTACAGCCAGTGGGTATTCATGTACTCACTGAGAAGGTTAGCAGAGGCCACTACTGTGACCACACTGCAGGGATCTAACACACCAATCTCACACCAACATGGTTGAGCTACAGCTCGCCACACCCATGTAGGTGTGAGATATTAGCGTGTACAAGACTGCCCCCGCAGGGAAGATACTCGAGCGTGTGAGATCTTCAGTAGTATTCCGCCTTCAGCGTATCAAAGGAGGAGGAATGTTACTGGGGAGGAGGAAGAGAAGCATGATAAAGGAGGAAGAGAAGCATGATAAAGGAGGGTGAGGAGGAAGAAGGAGGACAAAGAAGAAATGGAATGACTCCGAAATTTTCCCTTTTTTTCAGTAATCTCGTCACGGTGACACAAATTATAATGCGATTTTGAGCGGGTTATCGAAGTACATCGTACTCGGTTTATACGTGCGCATGCGCGCACACTACGCAGAGACTAGCGCATATACGCAGGCGTACACACACACCATGCAAGCCAAGATAGATCAAGTGGAACACTTAGTTGTTTATCTTGTAACTTATAGTAAGCGGCGCTTGTTGTGACCCATGGCTACCAGACCACCAGAGTCAGTATTGCCACAACCATGTGACCCATGGCTACCAGACCACCAGAGTCAGTATTGCCACAACCATGTGACCCATGGCTACCAGACCACCAGAGTCAGTATTGCCACAACCATGTGACCCATGGCTACCAGACCACCAGAGTCAGTATTGCCACAACCATGTGACCCATGGCTACCACACCACCAGAGTCAGTATTGCCACAACCATGTGACCCATGGCTACCAGACCACCAGAGTCAGTATTGCCACAACCATGTGACCCATGGCTACCACACCACCAGAGTCAGTATTGCCACAACCATGTGACCCATGGCTACCACACCACCAGAGTCAGTATTGCCACAACCATGTGACCCATGGCTACCACACCACCAGAGTCAGTATTGCCACAACCATGTGACCCATGGCTACCCCACCACCAGAGTCAGTATTGCCACAACCATGTGACCCATGGCTACAGACCACCAGAGTCAGATTGCCACAACCATGTGACCCATGGCTACCACACCACCAGAGTCAGTATTGCCACAACCATGTGACCCATGGCTACCACACCACCAGAGTCAGTATTGCCACAACCATGTGACCCATGGCTACCACACCACCAGAGTCAGTATTGCCACAACCATGTGACCCATGGCTACCACACCACCAGAGTCAGTATTGCCACAACCATGTGACCCATGGCTACCAGACCACCAGAGTCAGTATTGCCACAACCATGTGACCCATGGCTACCACACCACCAGAGTCAGTATTGCCACAACCATGTGACCCATGGCTACCACACCACCAGAGTCAGTATTGCCACAACCATGTGACCCATGGCTACCACACCACCAGAGTCAGTATTGCCACAACCATGTGACCCATGGCTACCACACCACCAGAGTCAGTATTGCCACAACCATGTGACCCATGGCTACCAGACCACCAGAGTCAGTATTGCCACAACCATGTGACCCATGGCTACCACACCACCAGAGTCAGTATTGCCACAACCATGTGACCCATGGCTACCACACCACCAGAGTCAGTATTGCCACAACCATGTGACCCATGGCTACCACACCACCAGAGTCAGTATTGCCACAACCATGTGACCCATGGCTACCACACCACCAGAGTCAGTATTGCCACAACCATGTGACCCATGGCTACCACACCACCAGAGTCAGTATTGCCACAACCATGTGACCCATGGCTACCACACCACCAGAGTCAGTATTGCCACAACCATGTGACCCATGGCTACCAGACCACCAGAGTCAGTATTGCCACAACCATGTGACCCATGGCTACCACACCACCAGAGTCAGTATTGCCACAACCATGTGACCCATGGCTACCACACCACCAGAGTCAGTATTGCCACAACCATGTGACCCATGGCTACCACACCACCAGAGTCAGTATTGCCACAACCATGTGACCCATGGCTACCACACCACCAGAGTCCGTATTGCCAC
Source organism: Cherax destructor (assembly GCA_009830355.1). Classification (NCBI taxonomy): domain Eukaryota; kingdom Metazoa; phylum Arthropoda; class Malacostraca; order Decapoda; family Parastacidae; genus Cherax; species Cherax destructor. Next base: position 122,654 of record WNWK01003726.1, read on the forward strand.
AACCATGTGACCCATGGCTACCAGACCACCAGAGTCAGTATTGCCACAACCATGTGACCCATGGCTACCACACCACCAGAGTCAGTATTGCCACAACCATGTGACCCATGGCTACCACACCACCAGAGTCAGTATTGCCACAACCATGTGACCCATGGCTACCACACCACCAGAGTCAGTATTGCCACAACCATGTGACCCATGGCTATCACACCACCAGAGTCAGTATTGCCACAACCATGTGACCCATGGCTACCAGACCACCAGAGTCAGTATTGCCACAACCATGTGACCCATGGCTACCACACCACCAGAGTCAGTATTGCCACAACCATGTGACCCATGGCTACCACACCACCAGAGTCAGTATTGCCACAACCATGTGACCCATGGCTACAACCACCAGAGTCAGTATTGCCACAACCATGTGACCCATGGCTACCACACCACCAGAGTCAGTATTGCCACAACCATGTGACCCATGGCTACCACACCACCAGAGTCAGTATTGCCACAACCATGTGACCCATGGCTACCACACCACCAGAGTCAGTATTGCCACAACCATGTGACCCATGGCTACCACACCACCAGAGTCAGTATTGCCACAACAATGTGACCCATGGCTACCACACCACCAGAGTCAGTATTGCCACAACCATGTGACCCATGGCTACCACACCACCAGAGTCAGTATTGCCATAACAATGTGACCCATGGCTACCAGACCACCAGAGTCAGTATTGCCACAACAATGTGACCCATGGCTACCACACCACCAGAGTCAGTATTGCCACAACCATGTGACCCATGGCTACCACACCACCATAGTCAGTATTGCCACAACCATGTGACCCATGGCTACCAGACCACCAGAGTCAGTATTGCCACAACCATGTGACCCATGGCTACCACACCACCAGAGTCAGTATTGCCACAACCATTACCACTCTCTGCTAACCACATACACTCGAGTATAAGAGGTGACAGCTCCGGAAGCAGGTGCCGCCTCCTGGGGTTCCTTCAGGTTTTGACACCTCCATGACCTGGCCAGGGTGTGCCAAATTATTACTGGCTAGTCAGGTGACCTGACCTGTGACCTGATATGTGAAAAGTGACTTTCAGCACTGTGACATCAGCACCACAAACAACTTAATTAGCTCTCCTGAGTGCATTTAAAAAAGGCTGATTTAAATACTGTAAATGGCAGTGTGTGTGTGTGTACTCACCTAGTTACTCATCTAGTTGTGGTTGCAAGGGTCGAGTCATAGCTCCTGGCCCCGCCTCTTCACTGGCCGCTACTGGTTCACTCTCCTTGCGCCATGAGCTTTATCATACCTCTTCTTAAAGCTATGTATGGAACCTGCCTCCACTACATCGCTTCCCAAGCTATTCCACTTCCCGACCACTCTGTGACTGAAGAAATATTTCCTAACATCCCTGTGATTCATCTAAGTCTTCAACTTCCAACTGTGTCCCCTTGTTGCTGTGTCCCATCTCTGGAACATTCTGTCTCTGTCCACCTTGTCAATTCCTCTCAGTATCTTATATGTAGTTATCATGTCCCCCCTATCTCTCCTGTCCTCCAGTGTCGTCAGGTCGATTTCCCTTAACCTCTCCTCGTAGGACATACCCCTTAACTCCGGGACTAGTCTTGTTGCAAACCTTTGCACTTTCTCTAGCTTATTTACGTGCTTGGCTAGGTGTGGGTTCCAAACTGGTGCTGCATACTCCAGTATGGGCCTAACGTACACAGTGTACAGGGTCCTGAACGATTCTTTATTAAGATGTCGGAATGCTGTTCTTAGATTTGCTAGGCGTCCGTATGCTGCAGCAGTTATTTGGTTGATGTGCGCCTCAGGAGATGTGCCTGGTGTTATACTCACCCCAAGATCTTTTTCCTTGATTGAGGTTTGTAGTCTCTGGCCCCCTAGACTGTACTCCGTCTGCGGTCTTCTTTGCCCTTCCCCAATCTTCATGACTTTGCACTTGGTGTGGTTGAACTCCAGGAGCCAATTGCTGGACCAGGCTTGCAGCCTGTCCAGATCCCTTTGTAGTTCTGCCTGATCCTCGTCCGATTGAATTCTTCTCATCAACTTCACATCATCTGCAAACAGGGACACTTCGGAGTCTATTCCTTCCGTCATGTAGTTCACAAATACCAGAAACAGCACCAGTCCTAGGACTGACCCCTGTGGAACCCCACTCGTCACCGGCGCCCACTCTGACACCTCGCCACGGACCATGACTCGCTGCTGTCTTCCTGACAGGTATTCCCTGATCCATTGTAGTGCCTTCCCTGTTATCCCTGCCTGGTCCTCCAGCTTCTGCACTAATCTCTTGTGTGGAACTCTGTCAAACGCCTTCTTACAGTCCAAGAATATGCAATCTACCCACCCCTCTCTCTCGTGTGTGTGTGTGTGTGTGTGTGTGTGTGTGTATGTGTGTGTACTCACCTAATTGTGGTTGCAGGGGTCGAGACTCAGCTCCTGGCCCCGAACTCAGCTCCTGGCCTGTGTGTGTGTATGTATGTGTGTGTGTATGTGTGTGTGTGTGTGTGTATGTGTGTATGTGTGTGTGTGTGTGTGTGTGTTTGTGTGTGTGTGTGTGTGTGTGTAAATATGGCACTTACCTGTTGGCACCCCTGACTGGAATACCTGGCACTTACTCACCTGTTAGCACTCTTGGTTGGCACACCTGGCACTCACCTGTGGAGAGAGAGAGAGTCAACACTGGTCACATCTACACTTCCTCTTCCTCAGTGACTGGCAACACTGTTGCTAGGTCGGAAGGAGGGAGGGAGAGAGGGAGGGAGAGAGGGAGGGAGGGAGGGAGGGGAAGGGAGGGAGGTAGGGGAAAGGAGGGAGGGAGGGATGGGATGGGCGGGAGGGAGGGATGGGAGGGAGGGAGGGGAAGGGAGGGAGGGAAGAAGGAATGAAGGTCAGGTCACTGTGTGAAGGTCAGGATTCCTTACTGACTGCCTGGTCAACCAGGTTGTTGCTGCTAGCATTGCAGCTGACTGCCAGACACAGTCACTACCACCTGCCTGCAGTAGCTATGTTCTGCACGTCACCAGATAACTGCTGTTCCAGCTGCTGCTGCTGCTGCACCACCTGTCGTGTTGTTATTGTTGTTGGTGTTGAAACACCTGTGTTGTTGATGTTACTGTTATTGTTATTACTGGTGGTGGGGGTAACTGTCCCCACCCACATAGTTTAAACACCCACAGTGAGTGTGTCATCTACCCACCATTCATCCCTCTCTCTCACACCCGCCACACACACACACCCACACCCAAACTCATCCACACAACCATCTTAATTCCCCACTTCCTGTCCTTCTCTCTCTCCTCCTCCTCCTCCTCTGTTCATTACTCAAAGTCACACTTCTCAACAATGTGTCAGTCAGTCCCCTCAACTCTGTTTATACAGCACCTAGCAACGCTCCATCGAACAGTACTCCCTGGAGTCCAGGCGATAAAGATACATCATAATCTCTACCTGGAAGATTCTGAAGGGATTGGTGCCAAACCTGCACACTGAAATCACTCCACGTGAATGAACGAAGTTAGGTAGATGGTACACAATACTTCCAGTGATTGGTAGGGGTGTAATGAGTGCCCTGGAAGCTTAGTAAGTGTAAGGGCACCGATGCTCTTCAGCACACTAACTTCATGGGTAGGGTGTGTATCTGTGGTTGCAAAAAAAAAGAGAGAGAGAGAGAGAGAGAGAGAGAGAGAGAGAGAGAGAGAGAGAGAGAGAGAGAAAGAGAGAGAGGTAAGAAAGGTTGTAGATAGACAGGAAGAGAGAGAGATAGAGAGAGAGAGAGAGAGAGAGAGAGAGAGAGAGAGGGGGGGGGGAGTAAGCAATTTTAAATGACTTGGCCACTTAGGTTGAGTCTTAAGCGAGTAGTTTTTGTCAGGCAGTGACCTAACTTGATCCCCTCACAGATTTTAGGTAATGGTGGGTCTTAGCCCACCTCCCCCACCCCTGCGACCCACCTTCAAGACCCACCCCTGACCCACTCTTGGGTTGCCAACGTCACACCTGCCTTGGTTCACTGTTTATTCTAGACCTGAACACTCACCTGACAGCTATTGCCAACAGTGATACAGTGATCTGACAGTCACTGTGTGAGGTGACTGACAGTGACCTGACAGTCACTGTGTGAGGTGACTGACAATGATCTGACAGTCACTGTGTGAGGTGACGGACAGTGATCTGACAGTCACTGTGTGAGGTGACTGACGGTGATCTGACAGTCACTGTGTGAGGGACTGACAGTGATCTGACAGTCACACATTGACTGTCAGATAGAGTGCATGGGGGAAAGACAGTGTGCACGGGGGGAAAAGATAGAGTGAATGGGGGTCCGGTCCCAGACCAGCTAGCTACTTTGATACCCTGACCAACCAGGCTGTTGACGCTAGTTACAGGCACGCCGTCTCAAGCCCACCACATTCGGACTGATGGATAACCAACTTGATCAACTTAACCAAGTCTGTCCTTGAAAGGGGGGCGTCTAAAAAAAAACCTCTGGAGCAAGCTAAGTTAGCAAGGCATACACACAGGCTTTGACTTTAAGTTAAAGAGGAGGAATATACCAGCCCAGGCTTCCACAGAGGTCAAAGTTAACGGAGCTTCGAGATGAAGCCTTGAGGAACTAGAGATGTTGAAGGTGTGTAGCTTCCGCTGGGACAGCAGCCGGAAGAAAAGAGTGGAACATGAGTGCAAGCCAGGGTCTAGGTTGAGTGCAAGCCAGGGTCTAGGTTGAGTGCAAGCCAGGGTCTAGGTTGAGTGCAAGCCAGGGTCTAGGTTGAGTGCAAGATAGTGTATTTGTTGAGTGCAATATAGTGTCTTTGTTGAGTGCAAGATAGTGTCATTGTTGAGTGCAAGATAGTGTCTTTGTTGAGTGCAAGATAGTGTCTTTGTTGAGTGCAAGGTAGTGTCTTTGTTGAGTGCAAGATAGTGTCTTTGTTGAGTGCAAGGTAGTGTCTTGGTTGAGTGCAAGGTAGTGTCTTTGTTGAGTGCAAGGTAGTGTCTTTGTTGAGTGCAAGATAGTGTCTTTGTTGAGTGCAAGGTAGTGTCTTGGTTGAGTGCAAGGTAGTGTCTTGGTTGAGTGCAAGATAGTGTCTTGGTTGAGTGCAAGATAGTGTCTTTGTTGAGTGCAAGATAGTGTCTTTGTTGAGTGCAAGATAGTATATTTGTTGAGTGCAATATAGTGTCTTTGTTGAGTGCAAGATAGTGTCTTTGTTGAGTGCAAGATAGTGTCATTGAGTGCAAGATAGTGTCATTGTTGAGTGCAAGATAGTGTCTTTGTTGAGTGCAAGGTAGTGTCTTTGTTGAGTGCAAGGTAGTGTCTTGGTTGAGTGCAAGGTAGTGTCTTGGTTGAGTGCAAGATAGTGTCTTGGTTGAGTGCAAGATAGTGTCTTGGTTGAGTGCAAGATAGTGTCTTTGTTGAGTGCAAGATAGTGTCTTTGTTGAGTGCAAGATAGTGTATTTGTTGAGTGCAATATAGTGTCTTTGTTGAGTGCAAGATAGTGTCATTGAGTGCAAGATAGTGTCATTGTTGAGTGCAAGATAGTGTCTTTGTTGAGTGCAAGGTAGTGTCTTTGTTGAGTGCAAGGTAGTGTCTTGGTTGAGTGCAAGATAGTGTCTTTGTGAGCTGGTAGCGTGGTCACCAGCTGGTTCAAGGATAGTTACCACTGGTTCAAGGATAGTTACCACTGGTTCAAGGATAGTTACCACTGGTTCAAGGATAGTTACCACTGGTTCAAGGATAGTTACCACTGGTTCAAGTATAGTTACCACTGGTTCAAGGATAGTTACCACTGGTTCAAGGATAGTTACCACTGGTTCAAGGATATTTACCACTGGTTCAAGGATAGTCACCAGCTGGTTCAAGGATAGTCACCACTGGTTCAAGGATATTTACCACTGGTTCAAGGATAGTCACCAGCTGGTTCAAGGATAGTTACCACTGGTTCAAGGATAGTCACCACTGGTTCAAGGATAGTTACCACTGGTTCAAGGATAGTCACCAGCTGGTTCAAGGATAGTCACCACTGGTTCAAGGATAGTTACCACTGGTTCAAGGATAGTCACCAGCTGGTTCAAGGATAGTTACCACTGGTTCAAGGATAGTCACCACTGGTTCAAGGATAGTTACCACTGGTTCAAGGATAGTTACCACTGGTTCAAGGATAGTCACCACTGGTTTAAGGATAGTTACCACTGGGTCAAGGATAGTCACCACTGGTTCAAGTATAGTTACCACTGGTTCAATGATAGTTACCACTGGTTCAAGGATAGTTACCACTGGTTCAAGGAGAGTTACCACTGGTTCAAGGATAGTCACCACTGGTTTAAGGATAGTTACCACTGGGTCAAGGATAGTCACCACTGGTTCAAGTACAGTTACCACTGGTTCAATGATAGTTACCACGGGTTCAAAGATAGTTACCACTGGTTTAAGGATATTTACCACTGGGTCAAGGATAGTTATCACTGGTTCAATGATAGTTACCACTGGTTCAAGGATAGTTACCACTGGTTCAAGGATAGTTACCACTGGTTTAAGGATAGTTACCACTGGGTCAAGGATAGTCACAACAGGTCCAAGCAAAGACTGGTAGAGACAACTGCAAGTGACACCACTGAAACGCAAGTGCCAACATAAGCCGGCACCCGGAGTGCCACCAGAGAGGCAAAGCTGAAGATTGAGCACCTCAAAGACTCTCTGAGTGCCAAGACAAAGAGGAAGACCAGGAAGGACAGAAGGCAACCACAAGTCTTAAAAGACTGGATAGGAGACTCAGCAGAGTGCTAGAAGTATACTGAGGCCTCTCCAACACACACACACACACACACACACACACACACACACACACACACACACACACACACACACACACACACACACACACACACACACACTCACACACACATGCAGGCGCACATACACTAAGATTATGTATACTGATGAGAGTATGGAACAACGCTCATGTCCAAACACACTTACTAAAACTAGGTAAACTTGAGGTGTTCAAACGATCATATAAACACAACAACAGCTGATGTTCAAACACATATACTCTCTCTCCCTTGTTCTGAAAGTTCTCATTATCCACCCCATCATTTTTCTTGTCTTTCTGGGATAATTTTAAGCAGAGGTGTGTAGGGCAAGAACAGTGGTGTGTAGGGCAAGAACAGTGGTGTGTAGGGCAAGATCAGTGGTGTGTGAGGAGGACCAGAGGTGTCTGTAGGAGGAGGACAGTGGTGTGTTGGGCAGGATCAGTGGTGTGTAAGGTAGGACCAGAGGTGTGTAGGGTAGGAACATTGGTGTGTTAGGCAGGAGCAGAGGTGTGTAGGGCAGGAACATTGGTGTGTAGGGCAGGAACAGTGGTGTGTAGGACAGGAACAGTGGTGTGTTGGGCAGGATAATGGTGTGTAAGGTAGGACCAGAGGTGTGTAGGGTAGGAACATTGGTGTGTTAGGCAGGAGCAGAGGTGTGTAGGAGGACATTTTGGCAGAACAGTGGTGTGTAGGCAGGAACAGTGGTGTGTAGGGCCGAGTGTGTAGGAGGACATTGGTGTGTAGGGAGAACATTGGTGTGTAGGCAGGACATTGGTGTGTAGGGCAGGAACAGTGGTGTGTAGGACAGGAACAGTGGTGTGTAGGGCAGGAACAGTGGTGTGTAAGGTAGGACCAGAGGTGTGTAGGGTAGGAACATTGGTGTGTAGGGCAGGAACATTGGTGTGTAGGGCAGGATCAGTGGTGTGTAGGACAGGAACAGTGGTGTGAGGCAGGACAGTGGTGTGTAAGGCAGGAACAGGGTGTGTAGGGTGCAGGAACAGTGGTGTGTAGGGCAGGATCAGTGGTGTGTAGGCAGGATCAGTGGTGTAGGTAGACCAGAGGTGTTAGGTGAACAGTGGTGTGTGGCAGGAACAGTGGTGTGTAGGGCAGGATCAGTGGTGTGTAAGGCAGGAACAGTGGTGTGTAGGCAGGACAGTGGTGTGTAGGCAGGAACAGTGGTGTGTAGGGCAGGAACAGTGGTGTGTAGGGCAGGATCAGTGGTGTGTAAGGCAGGAACAGTGGTGTGTAGCAGAACAGTGGGTGTAGGACAGAACAGTGGTGTGTAGGGAGGAACAGTGGTGTGTAGGCAGGAACAGTGGTGTGTAGGGCAGGATCAGTGGGGTGTAAGGACAGGAACAGTGGTGTGTAGGACAGGATCAGTGGTGTGTAGGCAGGAACAGTGGTGTGGAGTGGACAGGAACAGTGGTGTGTAGGAGCAGGATCAGTGGTGTGTAGGCAGGACAGTGTGGTAGGAGATCAGTGTGTGTAAGGCAGGAACAGTGGTGTGTAGGGCAGGATCAGTGGTGTGTAGGCAGGAACAGTGGTGTGTAGGACAGGAACAGTGGTGTGTAGGCAGGAACAGTGGTGTGTAGGGACAGGATCAGTGTGTGGCAGGAACAGTGGTGTGGGCAGGATCAGTGGTGTGTAAGGCAGGAACAGTGGTGTGTAGGACAGGATCAGTGGTGTGTAGGGCAGGAACAGTGGTGTGTAGGACAGGAACAGTGGTGTGTAGGGCAGGAACAGTGGTGTGTAGGACAGGATCAGTGGTGTGTAGGGCAGGAACAGTGGTGTGTAGGACAGGATCAGTGGTGTGTAGGACAGGAACAGTGGTGTGTAAGGCAGGAACAGTGGTGTGTAGGACAGGAACAGTGGTGTGTAGGCAGGAACAGTGGTGTGTAGGACAGGAACAGTGGTGTGTAGGACAGGATCAGTGGTGTGTAGGACAGGAACAGTGGTGTGTAGGACAGGATCAGTGGTGTGTAGGACAGGAACAGTGGTGTGTAAGGCAGGAACAGTGGTGTGTAGGACAGGATCAGTGGTGTGTAGGCAGGAACAGTGGTGTGTAGGACAGGATCAGTGGTGTGTAGGGCAGGATCAGTGGTGTGTAGGACAGGATCAGTGGTGTGTAGGACAGGAACAGTGGTGTGTAGGGCAGGAACAGTAGTGTGTAGGACAGGATCAGTGGTGTGTAGGACAGGAACAGTGGTGTGTAGGACAGGAACAAGTGGTGTGTAGACAGGAACAGTGGTGTGTAGGACAGGAACAGTGGTGTGTAGGACAGGATCAGTGGTGTGTAGGACAGGATCAGTGGTGTGTAGGGCAGGAACAGTGGTGTGTAGGACAGGAACAGTGGTGTGTAGGACAGGATCAGTGGTGTGTAGGACAGGAACAGTGGTGTGTAGGCAGGAACAGTGGTGTGTAGGACAGGATCAGTGGTGTGTAGGGCAGGAACAGTGGTGTGTAGGGCAGGAACAGTAGTGTGTAGGACAGGAACAGTGGTGTGTAGGGCAGGAACAGTGGTGTGTATTGCAGGAACAGTGGTGTGTAGGGCAGGAACAGTGGTGTGTAGGGCAGGAACAGTAGTGTGTAGGACAGGAACAGTGGTGTGTAGGACAGGATCAGTGGTGTGTAGGACAGGAACAGTGGTGTGTAGGCAGGAACAGTGGTGTGTAGGACAGGAACAGTGGTGTGTAGGGCAGGAACAGTGGTGTGTAGGACAGGAACAGTGGTGTGTAGGACAGGAACAGTGGTGTGTAGGACAGGAACAGTGGTGTGTAGGGCAGGAACAGTAGTGTGTAGGACAGGAACAGTGGTGTGTAGGACAGGATCAGTGGTGTGTAGGACAGGATCAGTGGTGTGTAGGGCAGGAACAGTGGTGTGTATTGCAGGAACAGTGGTGTGTAGGGCAGGAACAGTGGTGTGTATTGCAGGAACAGTGGTGTGTAGGGCAGGAACAGTGGTGTGTAGGGCAGGAACAGTGGTGTGTAGGACAGGAACAGTGGTGTGTAGGACAGGAACAGTGGTGTGTAGGGCAGGAACAGTGGTGTGTAGGGCAGGAGCAGGGGCAGTGAGGTAGGTCACGTACCGGTGCAAGGAGTGCCATAAGTCTTCCATGTGATGGTGCCATGATAACTTTCCTGTGATCGGAAAAGATCTTTCAGCGGTATCGATAACCAATACTCGTGTGTGTGTGTGTGTGTGTGTGTGTGTGTGTGTGTGTGTGTGTGTGTGTGTGTGTGTGAGGCAGGTCAACACACCATACAGTCACGACAGCCATAGAGATGAGACAGGTGTTAGTTAGAGGAGAGACAGCCTACCCGCTGTCTAGAACCTTCCCTGAGAACCCTCCTACCATGAACCCTCCTGCCATGAACGTTCCTACCATGAACCCTCCTGCCATGAACCCTCCTACCATGAACGCTCCTACCATGAACCCTCCTGCCATGAACCCTCCTGCCATGAACCCTCCTACCATGAACGCTCCTACCATGAACCCTCCTGCCACGAACCCTCCCTCCATCGTAAGCACCGCAAGACATAATTCATGATTCAACTCTGCAGACCTCGAGTCTCGGCTGACATAACCTGACTCACTACTTTCCCGAGGGAAGTGGCGCTGGTTGTTGTTGTGGCGGTCAGTGACTGAGCCCAAGAGATGGCTGAATTTCTAACCAATGCAAAGGGAAGGGGTCAGGGAGAGACTACACAGAGGATTGTAAAAGACTACAAAATGCAGTGTATCATTCACCTTCTTCCTCTTGTCTCTTCCCAGATTACTAACTCCAGGCCAGCCAGCCAGCCAGCCAGCCAGCCAGCCAGCCAGCCAGCCAGCCAGCCAGCCAGCCAGCCAGCCACTATCCTAGGATATCAAAGGAACCAGCTACTTATCCTGGGGTGCTATGTGGTACCCTAGGTTAGTGGACACTACTTAAGGAGATTCCTAACCATCATCAACTAAACGCTGCCTTATTTCTTATCTCACCTTTTTTTCCTTCAAAGTGACTCACTAAGAGATCCAGTTTCTACCCTCTACCCTGCATCTCTCTTCCTTCAACTTCCATCCTGCATCTCTCTTCCTTCAACTTCCATCCTGCATCTCTCTTCCTTCAACTTCCATCCTGCATCTCTCTTCCTTCAACTTCCATCCTGCATCTCTCTTCGTTAACAATAAAACACACACTTGTATATGTAATCTACGGTGTTACTTGTACAAGTTTACAAGAGGAGACTAGACCACCACCGCCTCATCCAAGTGGCAAACCAACCAAGACAGCAACAACAACCTGGTTGACCAGGCTGTCGCAAAAATCCTCGCCTCAGGCCGGACTAAGATAGGGAAAGTGGGGGGGGGGGGAATAGAAAGAACCCTCGAAACCAATCACAGGTAAATCACAGGCATACTGGGGGTTGAGGCTAAGGAAGCTGGCAGCGGTGAAATTAAAAATGTCGTGGATAATAAGGTGATTAAAAACGCACTTATCTTCATTGCCGTAGCGAAGTGTTCAGGAGGAATGTCATCACGAGGAGCCAGGAGACGAGGAGCCAGGAGACGAGGAGCCAGGAGACGAGGAGCCAGGAGACGAGGAGCCAGGAGACGAGGAGCCAGGAGACGAGGAGCCAGGAGACGAGGAGCCAGGAGAGCCAGGAGACGAGCCAGGAGAGAGGAGCCAGAGACGAGGAGCCATAAGACGAGGAGCCAGAGACGAGGAGCCAGGAGACGAGGAGCCAGAAGACGAGGAGCCAGGAGACGAGGAGCCAGGAGACGAGGAGCCAGGAGACGAGGAGCCAGGAGACGAGGAGCCAGGAGACGAGAAGCCAGAAGACGAGGAGCCAGAAGACGAGGAGCCAGAAGACGAGGAGCCAGGAGACGAGGAGCCAGGAGACGAGGAGCCAGGAGACGAGGAGCCAGGAGACGAGAAGCCAGAAGACGAGGAGCCAGAAGACGAGGAGCCAGAAGACGAGGAGCCAGGAGACGAGGAGCCAGAAGACGAGGAGCCAGAAGACGAGGAGCCAGAAGACGAGGAGCCAGGAGACGAGGAGCCAGGAGACGAGGAGCCAGGAGACGAGAAGCCAGAGTCATCGTCACCACCAGATAAAACTTAATTACTTTAGGAAGCAAGAGTTTTGTTGAAAAATTTCTAAAGACTGATCAGAGCCTCGGGAAGTATCGACGACTGGAGGAGGTGGAGGAAGAGGAGGACGAGAAGAAGAAGAAGAAGAGGAAGATGAAGGAGGGGAAGGAGGAGAAGGAGCAGGAGGAGGAGGAGAAGGACGAGGAGGAGGAGGAGAGAGGAGGTGGAGGAGGAGGAAGGAGGGGGCCACATTCCCCCCAAGGCTTGAATAGTTACTAAAGACTCTTGGGTAAGACCCACTGCCAGAACAAGACAAATGAGGCACCCTGGAGGCAGCAGTTAGCGCGGACATCAACTTCACCTCGCCCCTGCCAACGCTGCTTCTAATCCACGTCAATCACAATAATCCGCTAACCTGTACCTCGTCCATCCACCTCAAACCCCCAACTCCCACCTCCACAGTGTTTACAAACCACGGAGCGTAAACACACACGCATAAAACACCAGGTTTAAAACACACACACACACACACACATACACAACCGCTAAAATTAAAACGAAGGCAATCCAGTAAACATTCAGTAGGAAGAAGGAAGAAAATGCGGTGGTAGGAGTGCAGGAGTCTGGGGGGAAGACTGCGTAGGATACCATCAAGGAAGAAGCTGACGCCTCCTCCTCCAAGGTCATACAGTCTGGGGTAGTGGGGAGATAAAACAAATCCCCAGAGATATTCAGCAAGTGTCTGTGTGTGCTGAGGGGACAATGTGGTATATATATTTTCCAGTTATAAAATGGGAAGAATTATTCAGATGACTGGAGAGAGAAAGAGACAAGATCTATGGAAGAGAGAAGAGGGAAGAGATAGATAGAAGAAAGATGCAGGAAAGAAGAGAGAGAATAGAGGGAATAATGCAAGACATAACATATACATGACAGAAGGTATATACAAAAGGGGAGATATACAGAAGAGTGAGAGACACAGGGGAGGAGAAAAAAGGAGTGACCTACGAGAGAGATAGAGGAGAAAGAGGAAGAGTGAGAGGGTTAAGAGAGAGAGGGAAGAGAAGGGTCAACATAACTGACCTTGAAGACCGTGGCGAAGCACATGGTAAAACAGTCAGAAAGCCTTAACTTATTTTATTCAGGGGAAGGGGGGGGAGAGCGTTAAATTCTAAGGGGTCATATAGCACCTGGGGAATGGGAAACACTCAAGTTTGATCCAAGGAAAGGGAGGATAAGCCACTTTCCCTGGGTCAAGAGCTCCTCACCAGCTTCAAGACTCTAGTGATGCTGCAGATTCTAAACAAGACAGGATTAGGATTTAAAGTATAAGGCTCTCTCCCCATCCTCCACTCCCTCTCACTGGACTATCACCATTTTCACCAGTGTAAACATAATATTTATTCCAGCAAACATTATTAAAATAAAAAGCATGGAATTAAACAGGGGGAGAGAGGAATGTTGACAGTTACTACCACCAGTACTGTCTACTTCTACCACAACTACTACCAGTATTGTCTACTTCTACCATAACTACTACCAGTATTGTCTACTTCTACCAGAACTACCACCAGTATTGTCTACTTCTACCAGAACTACTACCAGTATTGTCTACTTCTACCACAACTACTACCAGTATTGTCTACTTCTACCACAACTACCACCAGTATTGTCTACTTCTACCACAACTACCACCAGTATTGTCTACTTCTACCACAACTACTACCAGTATTGTCTACTTCTACCACAACTACTACCAGTATTGTCTACTACTACAACTACTACCAGTATTGTCTACTTCTACAACTACTACCAGTATTGTCTACTACAACTACTACCAGTATTGTCTACTTCTACAACTACTATCAGTATCATCTACTACTACAACTACTATCAGTATCGTCTACTACTACAACTACTACCAGTATTGTCTACTTCTACAACTACTACTAGTATTGTCTACTACTACAACTACTATCAGTATCGTCTACTACTACAACTACTATCAGTATTGTCTACTTCTACCATAACTACTACCAGTATTGTCTACTTCTACCACAACTACCACCAGTATTGTCTACTTCTACCACAACTACCACCAGTATTGTCTACTACCACAACTACTACCAGTATTGTCTACTTCTACCATAACTACTACCAGTATTGTCTACTACTACAACTACTACCAGTATCGTCTACTACTACAACTACTACCAGTATTGTCTACTTCTACAACTGGTACCAGTATTGTCTACTACTACAACTACTACCAGTATCGTCTACTACTACAACTACTACCAGTATTGTCTACTTCTACAACTGGTACCAGTATTGTCTACTGCTACAACTACTACCAGTATCGTCTACTACTACAACTACTACCAGTATTGTCTACTTCTACAACTGGTACCAGTATTGTCTACTACTACAACTACTACCAGTATCGTCTACTACTACAACTACTACCAGTATTGTCTACTTCTACAACTGGTACCAGTATTGTCTACTGCTACAACTACTACCAGTATCGTCTACTACTACAACTACTACCAGTATTGTCTACTTCTACAACTGGTACCAGTATTGTCTACTACTACAACTACTACCAGTATCGTCTACTACTACAACTACTACCAGTATTGTCTACTTCTACAACTACTACCAGTATTGTCTACTACTACAACTACTATCAGTATCGTCTACTACTACAACTACTACCAGTATTGTCTACTTCTACAACTGGTACCAGTATTGTCTACTACTACAACTACTACCAGTATCGTCTACTACTACAACTACTACCAGTATTGTCTACTTCTACAACTGGTACCAGTATTGTCTACTACTACAACTACTATCAGTATCGTCTACTACTACAACTACTACCAGTATTGTCTACTTCTACAACTGGTACCAGTATTGTCTACTACTACAACTACTATCAGTATCGTCTACTACTACAACTACTACCAGTATTGTCTACTTCTACAACTGGTACCAGTATTGTCTACTACTACAACTACTACCAGTATCGTCTACTACTACAACTACTACCAGTATTGTCTACTTCTACAACTGGTACCAGTAACACATGAGTGACACAACACCGTGATGGCAGGAACATCACATCCCTTCCTCTCCGCAAAAAAAAAAAAATAACTGAGATAAGAAAATCGTAGACTTTTCTAAACTCTCACCCGCTAATCTTTACTCTGTAGATCCCTAGACACAGAAAAGCTTAATTATAACAGTTGTTGTAATTTCTCCTTTAGAAATGACACATTTTTTGTAGATTCTCACAAACATCAAATTCAAAGTTCTGACACAGCCAGTTCCTCCCTTATTTTCTTTTCGTTTTTTCAAGGCCTCTGCAAAATAAGGCCAATTCTGTTCGTAAACACCTTCCATTCTGTAAAGACTCTTATCCTTCCCTCTCCCGGGTTCAGTCCCCCGTCAGTTTTAGTACCCACAGGAATAGTCCGAAACCATTCACCAGATGTATGGATGTTCTGGTGTGGCTTTTAATGAAGCTTCGCTACAAGACATAAGATCTTTCTACATCTCAGCTAATGGAGAGAAGAAGGGGTCGTGACATCCCTTAGCCCGCACCTGCACCGCCAGTGTGGCAACGTAAACAAACAGGGGGCTTAGCCTCCTGGCTGGAGAAATTTCTCCAGCAAGGACGAGCCCTTGTGGCATGCGATTACGTTACAATTTATTCGACGTATGTCCCACACCCATAAGGGCGCGCCCTCCCGACCAGTGAACCAGCAGTTAAGAGTATAGCAGTCGGGGCCCCATTGCTATGCTAATTGCTGGTTCATCAGTCAATCACCAGAATGCCCACTAATTCATGGAGTAGAATAGCCAGTCTCCCATCTACTCTCGTCGAAGACTGTTCTCTCCGTGTCTCTTGCTTCCAAATATTCTTTATACATAAGTGTAATTATCTATCTGTTATTTAGGTGAAGAAATACACTGATCAAGAATGTATCTCTGCTGTCTGTTGCCTTCTCTCAGCACTGCCTAGCTGAGTGTTGGCTGACTTAGGAACACGTGAAACAGGCCACTACTGGTGCCAGGCCTCTACTGGTGCCAGGCCACTACTGGTGCCAGGCCACTACTGGTGCCAGGCCACTACTGGTGCCAGTGTTCAGTGTACACAAGCCACTGACCTCCTCAGGCCACAGAAACATAACACGGTCCAGGCTGACTTGACCTCAAACACTACAATTCTCCATCAACAACCACAATAACACTCCTCAGCATTACAGCACGAACACAATAACACCCGTCATACAAGCATCGTCAAACAATAACACCCGTACACATTACAAGCATCGCAACACAATAACACCCGTACACATTACAAGCATCGCAACACAATAACACCCGTACACATTACAAGCATCGCAACACAATAACACCCGTACACATTACAAGCATCGCAACACAATAACACCCGTACACATTACAAACATCGCAACACAATCTTACATTGCAATATTAAACTTAAAAATAAAGATAACTTTAAAATATATATAGAAATAGGAGAGAGAGAGAGAGAGAGAGAGAGAGAGAGAGAGAGAGAGAGAGAGAAGAGAGAGAGAGAGAGAGAGAGAGAGAAACATCAAAGGCGACAAAATCACCCGGAAATAAAATTCTAAAAAGCTTAACCTGAAAAACAAAATACAAACTACAATTCACACACACACACACACACACACACACACACACACACACACACACACACACACACACACACACACACACACACACACACACACACACACACACACACGAAAAAAAAGGTTACATAATAAGCATTTGAAAAAAAGGCCTTACCAGCGCATTTTCATGTTTCCATTAATATGAAAACGAGTTCACGCATTTTCCGCTTAACGTCCTTCCGCTTAACGTCCTTCAGTAAGCGCGGGGTTGTACTCTGCGTCGCTTATACAGAGTACACACACAGAGTACACACACAGAGTACACACACAGAGTACACACACAGAGTACACACACAGAGTACACACACAGAGTACACACACAGAGTACACACACAGAGTACACACACACAGTACACACACAGAGTACACACACAGAGTACACACACAGAGTACACACACAGAGTACAAACACAGAGTACACACACACAGGTACACACACAGAGTACACACACAGAGTACACACACACAGAGTACACACACACAGAGTACACACACAGAGTACACACACACAGAGTACACACACACAGAGTACTCGCAGTCCTTGTCTCACTAACGAGGACATGATCAGCCTCACTGACAAATCACTCCCTGTTGTATTTATATTCGGTTTGTAGCGCACTCAACTCACACACTGAGGGTCTGTGGTTCGATCCCCGGTACGGATGGAAACATTAGGGGGGCGTGTTTCCTTAAGACACCTGCTGTCCATGTTCACCTAGCAGTAAAATAAGTACCTGAGTGTTAGTCGACTGGTGTGGGTGGCATCCTGGGGAACGAAATTTACCCAATTTGCCCAAAATGTTCTGCATAAACAGGGGCTCTCTATATAGTATGTGACTGATGTCAGCTATGGTCTGTAGAAGTTGCACCATGTGCTTGTAAAAATAAGGATTATTATTATTATTAATATTATTATTATTATTATTATTATTATTATTACTATTATTATTATTATTATTATCAATAGTTTACACTTTTTTTTACAAGGTTAGGTTAAGGATTCCTAACTTTTTTTACAAACTAAGATCTGTTACCTACATCAGCTCATTTGAAAGCATTTTTCATTGCTATGAGACATACAAGTATGGAACAGGATGAAGTTGGAGAAGTCTGTGGGCCAGCAGCTTCATTTGATCAACTGACTCGCCACTTATCTTTCCACCTCCACTCTTCTTCTTCTCTTTTATCACTTGTCTCCTCTTCCACTCTTAACAACTTCGTAATATCATCCTCCACAAAGTCAAACCTTAATCCAAGATTTTTTTTTTTAAGTCAATAATCTGTCATACCAGGAGCTGTGAATCGAACCCCTGCAACCACAAATAGGCGAGTACATTCTTCTGTTTATCTCAGGTAATATTCTCGCTTTACTCCAGGTAACGGAACAGTTACCGGAAGGAAGAAGGTTGGGTCTGAGCGCACGACCCGGTGGCAATGTTGATGCCGGGAGGGAACCCCGTGTTGACTGTGAGGACGTCTGTGTTTAAGTCTGTGGTCTGTGGTCACGTCTGTGCCGCTAATGAGGTGTTCCCAGCCCAGGAATACCTTCTGATAGAAGGGAAAAATTAAAATTGAAAGTGACAACACCGTGGCTGGAACAATACACGACAACACCGTGGCTGGAACAATACACGACAACACCGTGGCTGGAACAATACACGACAACACCGTGGCTGGAACAATACACGACAACACCGTGGCTGGAACAATACATGACAACACCGTGGCTGGAACAATACACGACAACACCGTGGCTGGAACAATACACGACAACACCGTGGATGGAACAATACACGACAACACCGTGGCTGGAACAATACATGACAACACCGTGGCTGGAACAATACACGACAACACCGTGGCTGGAACAATACACGACAACACCGTGGCTGGAACAATACACGACAACACCGTGGCTGGAACAATACACGACAACACCGTGGCTGGAACAATACATGACAACACCGTTGCTGGAACAATACACGACAACACCGTGGCTGGAACAATACACGACAACACCGTGGCTGGAACAATACACGACAACACCGTGGCTGGAACAATACACGACAACACCGTGGCTGGAACAATACACGACAACACCGTGGCTGGAACAATACACGACAACACCGTGGCTGGAACAATACACGACAACACCGTGGCTGGAACAATACACGACAACACCGTGGCTGGAACAATACACGACAACACCGTGGCTGGAACAATACACGACAACACCGTGGCTGGAACGCTCTGTGAGAATACACACACACACAAAAGTTTCTGTTAGGAAGTTCTTGATAAGCCGAAGTGTGGTGCACATGTTGGCGTGCATGTAGGGAGTAGCAACAACCTGATGGATCAGAGAGTCAACTCCTTCCCCCACCTTCATCCCTCCACACAGGTGCCACCCATCCAGAAATGAGAGAGAGAGAGAGAGAGAGAGAGAGAGAGAGAGAGAGAGAGAGAGAGAGAGAGAGAGAGAGAGAGAGAGAGAGAGAGAGAGAGAGAGAGAGAGAGAGAGAGAGAGAGAGAGAGAGAGAGAGAGAGGAAACTGTTAGAAAAAATCTCTCCTAATTTCAACCCCAAAAGTAGACCAGCAGCTCACTAAGGATAACAAAAAGCGCCATAATAAGCAGTTAATTAACCAACAACACTCTTATGACGCCAACAACACTCTTATGACGCCAACAACACTCTTATGACGCCAACAACACTCTTATGACGACAACAACACTCTTATGACGCCAACAACACTCTTATGACGCCAACAACCTCTTATGACGCAACACACTCTTATGACGCCAACAACACTCTTATGACGCCAACAACACTCTTATGACGCCAACAACACTCTTATGACGCCAACAACACTCTTATGACGCCAACAACACTCTTATGACGCCAACAACACTCTTATGACGCCAACAACACTCTTATGACGCCAACAACACTCTTATGACGCCAACAACACTCTTATGACGCCAACAACACTCTTATGACGCCAACAACACTCTTATGACGCCAACAACACTCTTATGACGCAACAACACTCTTATGACGCCAACAAACTCTTATGACGCCAACAACACTCTTATGACGCCAACAACACTCTTATGACGCCAACAACACTCTTATGACGCCAACAACACTCTTATGACGCCAACAACACTCTTATGACGCCAACAACACTC
>WNWK01003726.1:147500-158105 GCA_009830355.1 Cherax destructor
GGCATGACTGTGTGAATCACATGATTCATGCCCTGGCATGACTGTGTGACTCACATGATTCATGCCCTGGCATGACTGTGTGAATCACATGATTCATGCCCTGGCATGACTGTGTGACTCACATGATTCATGCCCTGGCATGACTGTGTGAATCACATGATTCATGCCCTGGCATGACTGTGTGAATCACATGATTCATGCCCTGGCATGACTGTGACTCACATGATTCATGCCCTGGCATGACTGTGTGACTCACATGATTCATGCCCTGGCATGACTGTGTAAATCACATGATTCATGCCCTGGCATGACTGTGTGACTCACATGATTCATGCCCTGGCATGACTGTGTGAATCACATGATTCATGCCCTGGCATGACTGTGTGACTCACATGATTCATGCCCTGGCATGACTGTGTGACTCACATGATTCATGCCCTGGCATGACTGTGTGACTCACATGATTCATGCCCTGGCATGACTGTGTGAATCACATGATTCATGCACTGGCATGACTGTGTGAATCACAAGATTCATGCCCTGGCATGACTGTGTGAATCACATGATTCATGCCCTGGCATGACTGTGTGACTCACATGATTCATGCCCTGGCATGACTGTGTGAATCACATGATTCATGCCCTGGCATGACTGTGTGAATCACATGATTCATGCCCTGGCATGACTGTGTGAATCACATGATTCATGCACTGGCATGACTGTGTGAATCACATGATTCATGCCCTGGCATGACTGTGTGAATCACATGATTCATGCCCTGGCATGACTGTGTGAATCACATGATTCATGCACTGGCATGACTGTGTGAATCACATGATTCATGCCCTGGCATGACTGTGTGAATCACATGATTCATGCCCTGGCATGAAAGCCTCAATGGCAGGAAAAAGTTTGATCATAAGAAGGAAAATATGTGAGCGGAACTGATGGGGAAAGTTTGAAGTTTTTGCAGAAAACAAAAATTGTTAATATGACTCGAATGTGTGTGTGTGTGTGTGTGTGTGTGTGTGTGTGTGTGTGTGTGTGTGTGTGTGTGTGTGTGTGTGTGTGTGTGTGTGTGTGTGTGTGTGTGTGGGTAGTAGTTAGCAGTGATTACTATTTGTCAAAACTATATGTACTCACCTGTTTGTGGCTGCAGGAGTCGAGTCACAGCTCCTGGCCCCGCCTCTTCACTGGTCGCTATTAGGTCCACTCTCTCCCCCTGCTCCATGAGCTTTATCATACCTCTTCTTAAAGCTATGTATGGATCCTGCCTCCACTACATCACTCTCCAGATTGTTCCACTTCCTGACAACTCTGTGACTGAAGAAATACTTCCTAACATCCCTGTGATTCATCTGAGTCTTCAACTTCCAGTTGTGTCCCCTTGTTGCTGTGTCCCATCTCTGAAACATTCTGGCCCTCTCCATCCTGTTAATTCCTCTCAGTATTTTATACGTCGTTATCATGTCTCCCCCTATCCCTCCTGTGTGTGCTGCGTCTCCAAGCATCTACCAGCCTGGAGGTGACTGAGGGACTGACCTCCCCTCAATCTACTACTTCAGTATCACTACTGAACTGATGAAAGCCAATGGTGAGCGAAACGTCTCCAACACTCAAAATAGCCAGGTGTTGCGCACGCGCGTGTCTTAATCAAGTATACATACTTGGTAATATTTGTACAGCGACAGGGTATAACATTCCCTAAAAGGAAGCGCTAAACCCGTAGGGAATCAGGTTTAACACTCAAGTAGGGCAGCTCCTGTGCCCTTGATCAAGAACCCTCTACCGGCGTCCAGGCATCACCACCCACCGCTTAAGTCACCAAAAACACTCATCACACACACACACACACACACACACACATACACACTGTCCTACGAAGAAAGGTTAAGGGAAATCGGCCTGACGACACTAGAGGACAGGAGGGTTAGGGGAGACATGATAACGACATATAAAATACTGCGAGGAATAGATAAGGTGGACAGAGACAAGATGTTCCAGAGATGGGACACAGAAACAAGGGGTCACAATTGGAAGTTGAAGACTCCTATGAGTCAAAGGGATGTTAGGAAGTATTTCTTCAGTCATAGAGTTGTCAGGAAGTGGAATAGCCTAGAGAGCGACGTAGTGGAGGCAGGAACCATACATAGTTTTAAGACTAGGTTTGATAAAGCTCATGGAGCAGGGAGAGAAAGGACCTAGTAGCAATCAGTGAAGAGGCGGGGCCAGGAGCTATGACTCGACTCCTGCAACCACAAATAGGAGAGTACAAATAGGTGAGTACACACACACACACATCACACACACACACACACTCATCACACACACACATACACACACACACTCATCACACACACACACACACACACACACACTCATCACACACACACACACACACTCATCACACACACACACACATCACACACACACACACATCACACACATCATCACACACACACACACACACACACATCACACACACACACACACACACACACACTCATCACACACACACACATCACACACACTCATCACACACACACACATCACACACACTCATCACACACACACACACACACACACACACACACATCACACACACACACTCATCACACACACACACACACACATCACACAACACACACTCATCACACACACACATACACACACACACACTCATCAAACACACACACACACACACACACACTCATCACACACACACACACACACACACACACTCATCACACACACACACACACACACACTCATCACACACACACATCACACACACACACACTCATTACACACACATCACACACACACACACATCACACACATACATCACACACACACACACACACACACTCATCACACACACTCATCACACACACTCATCACACACACACACACTCATCACACACACACACACACACACTCATCACACACACACTCATCACACACACAAACACATACACACACACACTCATCACACACACACACACATCCCACACACACACTCATCACACACACACACACACTCATCACACACACACTCATCACACACACACTCATCACACACACTCTCATCACACACACACACACACACACACACACACACACACTCATCACCCTCCCTGAGTGTACTCACCACCCATCAGTGGGACAGACTTGCACAGTTTGTACACTTCATTAGTAGTGGGACTGCTGGGCTGGGAGCGCTGCCCACCGTCATGTTGAATCCTGCTAATTGGTTCCTTCTATTTTTTGTTTGAGCCTTCACAAGGCGTCCAAGAACCACAAACACAGCACCAACATGTATGGGTTTCAAGAACCACAAACACAGCACCAACCATGCGTGGGCTTCAAGAAGCACAAACACAGCACTAGCCATGCGTGGGCTTCAAGAAGCACAAACACAGCACTAGCCATGCGTGGGCTTCAAGAAGCACAAACACAGCACTAGCCATGCGTGGGCTTCAAGAAGCACAAACACAGCACTAGCCATGCGTGGGCTTCAAGAAGCACAAACACAGCACTAGCCATGCGTAGGCTTCAAGAACCACAAACACAGCACCAACCATGCGTGGGCTTCAAGAACCACAAACACAGCACCAACCATGTATGGGCTTCAAGAACCACAAACACAGCACCAACCATGCGTGGGCTTCAAGAACCACAAACACAGCACCAACCATGCAGGCGTCATCCACAAGAACAACCATGCACACTTCATGACGCTTAAAGACGACGTCAAACTTATCATGCAAGACAGATACACCTGGAAGACTTGTTGTGTCTGCAAAGGGTGAGAGACAATATAGAACAGAACCAGGGCTCCCTCGACCTAGCAAAACTCCCCCACGGAACACAGAGCCTTTACAAGGGACAGTGTGAAATGGAAACCTGGTAAATGCTTTGCACTCTAGCAGGACTCCTGGTGTTTCCTTTCTGTCTCGTGAACAGATAAGATGACAGGTAAATCTTTCTGTCCCATAAACACGCTGCATGTTGCAGGACTAGTGTTGCATGTTGCAGGACTAGTGTTGCATGTTGCAGGACTAGTGTTGTATGTTGCAGGACTAGAGTTGCATGTTGCATGGCTAGTGTTGCATGTTGCAGAACTAGCGCTGTATGTTGCAGAAATAGTGTTGCATGTTGCAGGACTACAGCTTCATGTTGTAAAACTAGTATTGCATGTTGCAAGACTAGTGTTGCATGTTTCAAGACTAGGGTTGCATGATGCAGGAGTAGTGTTGCATGTTGAAGGACTAGTGTTGCATGTCGCAAGACTAGTGTTGCATGTTGCAAGACTACTGTTGCACGTTGCAGGACTAGTGTTGCATGTTGCAGGACTAGTGTTGCATGTTGTATGAATAGTGTTGCGTGTTGAAGGACTAGTGTTGCGTGTTGCAGGACTAGTGTTGCATGCTGCAGGACTAGTGTTGCATGTTGCAGGACTAGTGTTGCATGTTGCAGGACTCTCTACAGGTACATTCAAGAGCCTTAAAGAGCCATTAGAGTACGTAGGAGTACGTACTCTGCTGCGGGGGATGAGCTACAGCTCCTGGCCCATAGCAACGTGAAGTTAAGATGGGCGTCCCTCAAGGAGGAGCTTTAAGTAATAGTGATAGAATTCTTGTGCTATTCCTCTAAGATTTTAAGAAAGAACTTGAGATTGATTCACACCCACTCACCCACACCCACACATCCACCCACACACTCACTCACCCACCCACACCCACCCACACACTCACCCAAACTCACCCATCTAAAACTCAAAACCCCCACTGCACGACTCCCACCTTGTAACCTGCATTAACAAACAGCAACAGCAACAACAGCAATAATATCACTGCTGAAGTCTTTAACCAGACAGTTACATCACTCACACTGGCCCACCATGGGCGGCAGTGTGGGCGTGGGGTGGGCGGCACAGTGTGGGCGGCCCTGGATATATAGAGGTGAGGTTGGTTGAAAAAAACGGGGAATCAATCGAAGTGGGTGTTTGTGTGTGTGTGTGTGTGTGTGTACTCACCTATTTGTGGTTGCAGGAGTCGAGTCATAGCTCCTGGCCCCGCCTCTTCAATGATTGCTACTAGGTCCTCTCTCTCCCTGCTCCATGAGCTTTATCAAACCTCGTCTTAAAACCATGTATGGTTCCTGCCTCCACTACGTCGCTTTCTAGGCTATTCCACTTCCTGACAACTCTATGACTGAAGAAATACTTCCTAACATCCCTTTGACTCATAGGAGTCTTCAACTTCCAATTGTGACCCCTTGTTTCTGTGTCCCCTCTCTGGAACATCTTGTCTCTGTCCACCTTATCTATTCCTCGCAGTATTTTATATGTCGTTATCATGTCTTCCCTAACCCTCCTGTCCTCTAGTGTCGTCAGGCCGATTTCCCTTAACCTTTCTTCTTAGGACAATCCCCTTAGCTCTGGGATTAGTCTTGTTGCAAACCTTTGCACTTTCTCTAATTTCTTGACGTTCTTGACCAGGTGTGGGTTCCAAACTGGTGCTGCATACTCCAGTATGGGCCTGACGTATATGGTGTACAGAGTCTTGAACGATTCCTTAGTGAGGTATTGGAACGCTATTCTTAGGTTTGCCAGCCGCCCGTATGCTGCAGCAGTTATCTGATTGATGTGTGCCTCAGGAGATGTGCTCGGTATTATACTCACCCCAAGATCTTTTTCCTTGAGTGAGGTTTGCAGTCTTTGGCCACCTAGACTATACTCTGTCTGCGGTTTTCTTTGCCCTTCCCCGATCTTCATGACTTTACATTTGGCAGGGTTAAATTCAAGGAGCCAGTTACTGGACCAGGCTTGTAGCCTGTCCAGGTCTCTTTGTAGTCCTGCCTGATCCTCGACTGATTTAATTCTTCTCATTAACTTCACATCATCTGCAAACAGGGACACTTCTGAGTCTATCCCTTCCGTTATGTCATTCACATATACCAAAAACAGTACAGGTCCTAGGACTGACCCTTGTGGAACCCCACTCGTCACAGGTGCCAACTCTGACACCTCGTCACGTACCATGACTCGTTGTTGCCTCCCTCTCAGATATTCTCTGATCCATTGCAGTGCCTTTCCTGTTACGTGTGCCTGATCCTCTAGCTTTTGCATTAACGTCTTGTGAGGAACTGTGTCGAACGCCTTCTTGCAGTCCAAGAAAATGCAGTCTATCCACCCGTCTCTCTCGTGTCTTACTTCTGTTACCTTGTCATAAAACTCCAGTAGGTTTGTGACACAGGATTTTCCTTCCCTGAAACCGTGCTGGTTGTCGTTTATAAGCTTGTGTCTTTCTAGGTGCTCCACCACTCTCCTCCTGATGATCTTCTCCATGACTTTGCATACTATACACGTCAGTGGACACAGGTCTGTAGTTTAATGCCTTGTGTCTGTCTCCTTTCTTAAAAATTGGGACTACATTTGCCATCTTCCACGCCTCAGGTAGTTGCCCAGTTTCAATGGATGTGTTGAAGATTTGTGTTAGTGGCACACACAACATCTCTGCTCCCTCTCTAAGGACCCACGGAAAAATGTTGTCCGGTCCCACCGCTTTTGAGGTATCGAGTTCACATAGCAGCTTCTTCACCTTCTACTCGGTTGTGTGTATTTCATCCAGCACTTGTTGGTATACCTCCCTATTCTGAATTCCTGGAGTCCTTCCTGTCTCCTCTGTAAATGCTTCTTTAAATCTCATGTTGAGCTAATCACATACCTCTTGGTCGTTTCTTGTGAACTCCCCACCTTCTTTCCTCAGCCTGATTACCTGGTCCTTGACTGTTGTTTTCCTCCTGATGTGGCTATACAACAGCTTCGGGTCAGACTTGACTTTTGATACTATATAATTTTCATATTGTGCATATTCGTTTCTGGCTCTTCGGCTAATCTCTTTATTTTCCTGGGTCCTTTGTCTTCTGTACTTTTTCCATTCTCTATTACACTTAGTTTTTGCCTCCCTACACCTCTGGGTGAACCAAGGGCTCGTTCTGGTCTTCCCATTACTTCTGTTTCCCTTGGAGACAAACCTCTCCTCTGCCTATTTGCATTTGGTTGTCACATATTCCATCATTTCTTTTACTGGTTTTCCTGCCAATTCTCTCTCCCACTGAACGTCTTGTAGGAAGTTCCTCATGCCTGTGTAGTCCCCCCTTTTGTAGTTTCGTTTCTCCCTTCCTATTCCTGCTCCCCTCTCCACTTGTAGCTCAACTATATAATCAAAACACAGAACCAAATGATCACTAGCTCCAAGGGGCCTTTCATACGTGATATCCTCGATGTCCGAACTACTCAAGGTGAATACTAGGTCCAGTCTTGCTGGATCATCCCCACCTCTCTCTGGTAGTGTTCTAACATGTTGATGCATGAGGTTTTCCAGTACCACATCCATCATCTTGGCTCTCCATGATTCAGGACCCCCATGGGGCTCCAGGTTTTCCCAATCAATCTCCTTGTGATTGAAATCACCCATAACTAGTAACTTTGCTCTCCCCATGTGGGCTCTTCTGGCCACCTCGGCTAGTGTGTCTACCATTGTTCTGTTGCTCTCGTCGTATTCTTCTCTTGGCCTCCTGCAGTTCTGTGGCGGGTTGTACATTACAGCAATTACCACCTTATGGCCCTCAGACTGAATTGTTCCTACTATGTAGTCCCTTTCGCCCATTCCATCCATTCCTTCCACTTCCTCAAATCCCCACCTGTTCTTAATGAGCAGTGCAACTCCTCCTTCCCCTCTGCTCCCTTTATCTTTCCTGAGGATTTGATATCCGGGTGGAAAGATTGCATCTGTTATCATCCTGGTGAGTTTCGTTTCTGTGAGTGCTATTGTGTGTGTGTGTGT
Source organism: Cherax destructor (assembly GCA_009830355.1). NCBI lineage: Eukaryota > Metazoa > Arthropoda > Malacostraca > Decapoda > Parastacidae > Cherax > Cherax destructor. Next base: position 155,354 of record WNWK01003726.1, read on the forward strand.
GTGTGTGTGTGTGTGTGTGTGTGTGTGTGTGTGTGTGTGCGTGTGTGCGTGTGTTTATATTAAGGTAAGAATATGTAGGCGTGTATGGGCGTGCTTGAACGTGTGTGAGAGTGTTTGGGCGCGTGTGGGCGTGTTTGGGCGCGTGTGGGCGTGTTTGGACGTGTGTGGGCGTGTTTGGGCGCGTGTGGGCGTGGGTTGGGATGGTACCTGCATGTATTCATTGAATCATTATGTTCTATAAATATATGTAGACAAGGTAGGTATCAGGTGCTAGGTACCAGGTGCCAGGAACCAGGTGCCAAGTACCAGGTACTAGGTGTCAGGTACCAGGTACTAGGAACCTGGTACTAGGTTCCTGGTACCAGGTACTAGGTAGCAGGTACTAGGCACCTGGTACTAGGTACCTGGTACCAGGTGCCAGGTACCAGGTACCAAGTGTGAGGAAGGGACAGTTGGAGTAAGACGACACAGCCCTAACACCCCACCCACCGCCCTCTCACCCTACCCACAGCCATTCCATCCCACCCACCGCCCTCTCACCCCACCCACAGCCCTCCCACCCAACCCACAACACTCCCTCCCCACCCACCGCCATCTCAACCCACCCACAACACTCCCACTCCACCCACCGCCCTCTCACCCCACCCACAGACCTCCCACCCCACTCACAACACTTTCACTTCACCCACCGCCCTCTCACCCCACCCACATCCTTCCCACCCCACCCCCAACACTCCCACCTCACCCACAGCCCTCCCATCCCACCCACCGCCCTCTCACCCCACCCACAGCCCTCCCACCTCACCCACAACACCCTCACCCCACCCACTGCCCTCTCACCCCACCCACAGCCATCCCACCCAACCCACAACACTCCCACCCCACCCACCGCCCTCTCAACCCACCCACAACACTCCCACTCCACCCACCGCCTCTCACCCCACCCACAGCCCTCCCACCCTACCCACAACACTCTCACTTCACCCACAGCCCCTCCACCCCACCCACAACACTCCCACCTCACCCACCGCCCTCTCACTCCACCCACATCCTTACCACCCCACCCACAACACTCCCACCTCACCCACAGCCCTCCCACCCCACCCACAGCTCTTCTATTTCACCCACAGCCCTCCCACCTCATCGACAACACTCCATCCCACCCCACCCACAACACTCCCATCCCAATCACAACACTTCCACTCCACCCACAAACCTCCTACCTCACCCACAAACCTCCCACCTCACCCACAATACTTCAACCCACCCTCAACCGTCCCACCTCACCCACAACCCACCCACCCCACCCACAAACCTTCCACTTCACCCACAACACTCCCCCACACACACAACCCTCCCACCTCACCCATAATCCTCCCACCTCGTCCACAACCCTCCCACCCCACCCACAACACTCCCACCTCAACCACAGCCCTCCTACCTCACCCACCACCCATCTGCCTCACCGATCACAATAATCACCATCAAGACCGGCACTATCATGTCTCAAGGCACTATTGTGGCACCCCCCCGACCTTTGTCTCACCACCCCCCTTCCCCTCCCCCTCTTCCACCTCCCACAGTGCCAGCTTTCACAGTGCCAGAACAAAAGAGCGGTTTTTACCTCCTGCTGGCACAGACTATCCTACGAGGTCACCATCAGTAGTGCCAAGACTCGCTGCCAGGTCACTGTCTGCTGCCTCTCTCTCTCTCTCTCTCTCTCTCTCTCTCTCTCTCTCTCTTGACACTTATAAAAACCATTGTTTAAAAAAAGACAGTGCTAAAACACTGGTGTTAAAAAACAATGTTAAAACACTGGTGTTAAAAACCAATGTGAAAACACTGGCATTAAATCCAGTGTTAAGACACTGGTGTTAGAACCAGTGTCAGTATTGGTGTTCAAAAAAAGTGTCTAGACCCAAGTGTTTAAAAACCACACTATCCGAAAACCATTGATTAAAACCACTGCGTAGAACCACACTGTCAAAAAGACCACTGTGGAAAAAACACTGTCCAAGGGGTAAAAAAAATCAACAGTGGTTGGTTTAACCTTCAGCAACACCGTCAGTAAGAAGGTTTATACAACACAAGAGTAACACAATAATAATAATAATAATAATAACAATAACAATAATTACTAATAATAATAACAAATAGTAAAAATAATAATAATATTAATTATTATTATTATTATTAATGCTATTATTATTATTATTATTATTAATTAATAATAATAATAACTATTATTGTTGTTATTATTATTATTACTACTATTATAAGTATTATTATATAGGTGAATTATCTAGACTTGACACAATGGTCATTTAAAGTCACACACATATTCTTGTATGTGTGTATGTGTGTGTGTGTATGTGTATGTGTGTGTGTGTGTGTGTGTGTACTCACCTAATTGTGGTTGCAGGGGTCGAGACTCAGCTCCTGTCTTAAAACTATGTATGGTTCCCGCCTCCACTATATCGTTCGCTAGACTATTCCACTTCCTAACTACTCTGTGGCTGAAGAAATGCTTCCTAACATCCCTTTGACTCATCTGAGTCTTCAGCTTCCAGTTGTGTCCCCTTGTTTCTGTGTTCCCTCTCTGGAACATCCTGTCACTATCTACCTTGTCGATTCCCTGCAGTATTTTGTATGTCGTTATCATGTCTCCTCTAACCCTTCTGTCCTCCAGTGTTAGTCCTATTTCCCTCAACCTTTCTTCATATGGCATTCCCTGAGTTGTGGAACTAGCCTT
>WNWK01003727.1:0-90000 GCA_009830355.1 Cherax destructor
TAAATATAACGATTCCAAGTTTTTATAACTATTTCATTAAAATTCCAAATTTGCACCTACATGATCGAAACTTATTGTGTGTCTTCCTTCTTTTGAAATTCATCAGTTTTCATGTTTTTAAACAAATAATAAAATGCAAATTGGCAAATTACAGCAATAACAACACAAACGTTGTTTTGTGGATGCTATACCAGGACTGAGAGTTTGAAGGCCGATCAGCCAAGTATTGTCCATTTATCACACAATCTCCAACGATTCCAAGTTTTAAAAAGATTTAGTTGATAAATTGCTGGCACAAAAAATAAATTAAAGGTTATTTTCAGGCATTAAGTTGCATCAGTTATTAATAGTGAAGCAATTAGAAGAGACAGACTCTCAAATATATTTAACCGTATTAAACGAAAGTAAAACTTCCACTGTTTTACAGATAAAACTAACAATGTTCACCTAGACACTTCATTTCACATTAGAAGATATCTTTTCTGTTTTGAAGGTCTGAGGTAAAACTGCAAAGCCTTTCCAGAATACTGGGAATGGGATCAACAACTTGGGTAATAGATCACCTGCACATGCCAACACTTCATAGCATGATGCCCTAACTACTGTAAAATAGAGCTGAAATTTTGAAGCTGAAATAGATGAAACTTTCTTGTGTTAAGAGCGAAATAAAAACAATAAGTTGGTGGAAAAAAATCTGGGAGCCTCTTTAAGGTCCTCCTTCAGGGATACTCTTTAAGGTCCTCCTTCAGGGATACTCTTTAAGGTCCTCCTTCAGGGATACTCTTTAGGGGCTTCCTTCAGGGCGCCTCTTTAAGGTCCTCCGTCAGGGATATCTAAGAAAATAAAATCAGGTGAAACAGGAGTAACAGGAGAGTCAGGATTCTTGAGTTTCACAAAAACTCAACAATCGTATAAGAGCAAAGGACAGTTTTATAGAATTATTTTATGTAATTGGGCTTCTTTTGAAAAAAAACAAATTCAAAAAACAATTTTCCTAGAGGCTTGTCGAGAATGTTCAGTCGAACAAGGCAGCAAAACACAATTAGAGAAATACTCGATATTTTAATGTTCGCTACTTTAGCAAACCCTTCAATATTTTACGACATAATGCCAGCACATTATAAGCTACAGTGTTCTTGTCTGCTTTTATGTAAGATTCTCAATCATAACTTCACAATGTTCTTTGGTATCAACTTCAACCATATTAAACTATAACTACGTGAACATTCGTTGAACAAGTGGTGAACGTTCCTTCTGGTCAGTTTTGCTTACATCATTTCGAAATTTGATTCCATGAGACAACTTTACAAAGATACTTTTGATGGACTTCAAAATTCCGAGTCTATGAGAAAGGTTGGTTTTTGTTAATAGTGTGTATAGGTGCCATTGTGCCACTTGTAACCTCGAAATAGTATGGTATTTTGTTTCCATTATTGCATTATTTGGCATAGTTACTGGTGAGAAGGGTTTTGTTCCAAGGAACTGGACTTATCCCTACCTTCCTTTGATCGAATGTCAGTGCCTCCCATATTTTTATTTACTACAAGTACATGTACATGGTATACAGGCCTAGCTGACATCAATGACATACTACTATATAGAAAGCCACTTGTTATCTACCTGGAGTCTACCTGGAGAGAATTCCAGGGGTCAACGCCCCCGCGGCCCGGTCCGTGACCAGGCCTCCTGTTGGACCAGAGCCTGATCAACCAGACTGTTACTGCTGGCCGCACGCAGTCCAACGTACGAACCACAGCCCGGCTGGTCAGGTACCGACTTTAGGTGCCTGTCCAGTGCCTGCTTGAAGACAGCCAGGGGTTTGTTGGTAATCCCCCTGATGTATGCTGGGAGGCAGTTGAACAATCTTGGGCCCCTGACACTTATTGTGTTGTCCCTCAACGTGCTAGTGGCACCCCTGCTCTTCATTGGGGGATGTTACATCGCCTGTCGAGTCTTTTGCTTTCGTAGGGAGTGATTTTTGTGTCAAGTTTGGTACTAAGCCCTGAGAATTTTCCATGTGTATATAATAATGGATCTCTCCGCCTGGTTCTAGGAGTACAGGTTTAGGAACTTCAAGCGATCCCAGTAGTTGAGGTGGTTTATCGCACTTATGCGTGCGGTGAAGGTTCTCTGCACATTTTCAAGGTCAGCAATTTCACCCGCCTTGAAAGGTGCCGTTAGTGTGCAGCAATATTCCAGCCTAGATAGAACAAGCGATCTGTAAAGTGTCAACATGGGCTTGGCATCCCTGGTTTTGAAGGTTCTCATTATCCATCCTGTCATTTTTCGAGCAGATGCAATTGCTACTTTGTTATGGTCCTTGAAGGTGAGATCCTCTGACATGATCACTCCCAGGTCTTTGACATTAGTTTTTCTCTCTATTGTGTGGTTGGAATTAGTTTTGTACTCCGAAGAGATTTTAATTTCTTCACGTTTTCCGTATCTGAGTAATTGAAATTTCTCATCAATGAACTTCATATTGTTTTCTGCAGCCCATTTAAAGATTTGGTTTATGTCTGCTTGGAGTCTAGCCGTGTCTTCAACGGTGGACACTGTCATACAGATTCGGGTGTCATCTGCAAAGGAAGACACAGCACTGTGGCTTATATCCCTGTCAATATCTGATATGAGGATGAGGAATAGGATGGGAGCAAGTACTGTGCCTTGTGGAACAGAGCTTTTCACAGTAGCTGCCTCAGACTTTACTCTGTTGACTACTACTCTTTGTGTTCTACATGTTAGGAAATTATAGATCCATTTACCAACTTTTCCTGTTATTCCTTTATCACGCATTTTGTGTGCTATTACACCATGGTCACACTTGTCAAAGGCTTTTGCAAAATCTGTGTATATAACATCTGCATTCTGTTTATCTTCTAGAGCATCCAGGACCTTGTCGTAGTGGTCCAGTAGTTGGGACATACAGGATCGGCCTGCTCTAAACCCATGCTGTCCTGGGTTGTGTCAAAGATTTTTATGATATGGGACGTTAGCGCAATTGGTCTGTAGTTCTTTGCTATTGCTTTACTGCCCCCTTTTTGGAACGGGGCTATGTCTGTTGTTTTTAGTAGCTGCAGGACGATCCCAGTGTCCATGATTCCTCTCCATAAGATGTTAAAAGCATGTGATAGGGGCTTCTTGCAGTTCTTGATGAACACGGAGTTCCATGAGTCTGGGCCTGGAGCAGAGTGCATGGGCATGTCATTTATTGCCTTTTCGAAGTCATTTGGCGTCGTGGTGATGTCAGAAAGGCATGCGTCTGTCAAATTCTGTGGCACTCTCATAAAAAATTCATTTAGGTTTTCGATTTTCAGTCTGGTTAGTGGCTCGCTAAAAACTGAGTCATACTGGGACTTAAGTAACTCATTTCCTTGCTGTCATCTGTGTAGGACCCATCCCGTTTAATTAGGGGCCCAATACTGGTTGTTGTTCTCGACTTTGATTTTGCATAGGAAAAGAAATACTTTGGGTTTCTTTCAATTTCATTTATGGCTTTTTGTTCTTCCCGTGTCTCTTGATTCCTGTAAGATTCCTTTAGTTTTAATTCAATGCTTGCTATTTCTCTGACTAGTGTCTCCCTACGTATTTCAGAGATATTGGCCTCCTGTAGCCGCTCCGTTATTCTTTGCCTTCGCCTGTATAGGGAGCGCCTCTCTCTTTCTAGTTTGCATCTTCTCCTCCTTTTCCTTAAGGGAATTTGCCTTGAGCAAACCTCGAGTACCACAGAGTTAATTTGTTCTAGACATAGGTTGGGATCCGTGATGCTTAGGCAATCTTCCCAGTTTATATCATTTAGGACTTGGTTTACTTGGTCCCACCTTATGTTTTTGTTATTGAAGTTGAATTTGGAGAAAGCTCCCTCGCGGCTGATCACATATTGTTGATCTGGGGCTCCCCGCATGCATGTCTGGACCTCTATTATGTTGTGATCTGAGTATATTGTTTTTGATATGATGACATTTCGTATCAGATCATCATTGTTAGTGAAGATGAGGTCCAGCGTATTCTCTAATCTTGTGGGCTCTACTATTTGCTGGTTTAAGGTGAATTTGTTGCAGAGATTTAAAAGTTCATGCATGTGTGAATTTTCATCTGAGCTGCCTCCTGGTGTTATCTCTGCTACCACATTGTTTGCAATGTTCCTCCATTTTAGGTGCCTGAGGTTGAAATCCCCCAGTAGCAAGATGTTGGGGGCAGGAGCTGGAAGATTTTCCAGACAGTGGTCAATTTTCAGAAGCTGTTAATGGAATTGTTGGGACGTTGCATCCGGGGGCTTGTAGACAACCACGATGACTAGGTTTTGATTCTCGACCTTTATTGCTAGTACTTCAACTACATCATTTGAGGCATTTAGTAGTTCTGAACATATAAGTGACTCTGTGATATACAGGCCAACCCCCCCTTTTTGCCTGTTCACTCTGTCACACCTGTATTGGTTGTAGCCCGGGATCCATATTTCATTGTCCAAGTGATCTCTTATGTGGGTCTCTGTGAAAGCCGCAAACATAGCGTTTGACTCTGTAAGCAGTCCACGAATAAAAGGTACCTTGTTGTTTGTTGTTGGCTTTAGACCCTGTATATTAGCAAAGATGAATGTAGTTGGATTGGTGGTATTGGTGGTATAGGGGTTTTTTTTCCTGGCTCTAATATCTGTTGTAATGGAGTGGAGGCCACTGACTGTGATTCCACTCCAGAAATGCTTTCAGTTGGTGTACAATTTCTGTCATTTCCTGCCAGCTTTTTTCCTTCCTGGCACTAAAAAACCTCTCTCTCCGGAGTGGCTGTGGCTACCCAGATTTTGCCATGGTCTGGATGGTCTATGTCGCCTCGTACCCTTTAGGTGGTATGCCTGGCAATATAAGTTATAGCACTGTCTTTCCTGAATTGATGTGTGGCACATTTCAGGGTGGAAAAACTTACAGGACGGGAGGTTGCATTTGCCTGTTTTCATATGGTCACGGCATTTTCTGGGGTGATCATAATTGCATGACCCATCTGATTTCCCAGATTTTCCATGCCTGCAGATACATAGGCCTGGTTTCCGTTTGCCCTGGTTATGCACAGCATTTCGGGCAAATTAGATCAGTTTTGTCCCAGGATGCGACCCACACTAGTCGACAAACACCCAGGTACCCATTTTACTGATGGGTGAACATAGACAACAGGTGTAAGGAAACGCCTAATGTTTCTACCCTCGCTGGGAATCGAACCCGGACACTCGCCGTGTGAAGCGAAAGCTTTAGCCACCAAGCTACTGGGCACCTTTATTAGTTAAGTGCTTTCCTCTGCACATAATAAAACAATTCTGAACAGCATCGATGTTTAATAGCTAATTCATCTTACGAAATGGACGAAACTTAGGCTGTGTATGTGCTAATTTTTGTTGGATTCAACACAGTAACCGTGAAAGCCGCCGCCCCCCCGGCTATAAACTTCTAGTGTTAATGTGTTTCAGCAAAGGATGATTCACCTTGATTTTAAGTTGGGCAAATTTAATGTGTCAAATTTATTAATTAAATTGGTTTAAATGAACTTACCAGAGAATGTCTCTTCTAATCATAAGTCAGAGTGGGTTAGTGGGTTATCCTGGGCTTCACCTGCATGCTGGGCTTCTCTCTCCTCAGAGTGGGTTAGTGGGTTATTCTGGGCTACACCTGCATGCTGGGCTTCTCTCTCCTCAGAGTTAGTTAGTGGGTTATCCTGGGCTACACCTGCACGCTGGGCTTCTCTCTCCTCAGAGTGGGTTAGTGAGTTATCCTGGGCTACACCTGCACGCTGGGCTTCTCTCTCCTCAGAGTGGGTTAGTGAGTTATCCTGGGCTACACCTGAATGCTGGGCTTCTCTCTCCTCAGAGTGGGTTAGTGAGTTATCCTGGGCTACACCTGCACGCTGGGCTTCTCTCTCCTCAGAGTGGGTTAGTGAGTTATCCTGGGCTACACCTGCATGCTGGGCTTCTCTCTCCTCAGAGTGGGTTAGTGGGTTATCCTGGGCTACACCTGCATGCTGGGCTTCTCTCTCCTCAGAGTGGGTTAGTGAGTTATCCTGGGCTACACCTGCATGCTGGGCTTCTCTCTCCTCAGAGTGGGTTAGTGAGTTATCCTGGGCTACACCTGCATGCTGGGCTTCTCTCTCCTCAGAATGGGTTAGTGGGTTATCCTGGGCTATACCGGCACGCTGGGCTTCTCTCTCCTCAGAGTGGGTTAGTGAGTTATCCTGGGCTACACCTGCATGCTGGGCTTCTCTCTCCTCAGAGTGGGTTGTGGTTATCCTGGGCTACACCTAGCTGGGCTTCTCCTCGAGTGGGTTAGTGAGTTATCTGGGCTACACCTGCAGCTGGGCTTCTCTCTCTCCATGGGTTGGGTTATCTGGTAGTTATCTGGGCTACCCTCATGTGGGTTTCTGCCTCACTGGGTAGTGGGTTATCCTGCTCAACCTGCTGGGTTCTCTCCTAGAGTGGTTAGTGGTTATCCTGGGCCCTGCAGTTGGGCTTCTCTCTCCTCAGAGTGGGTTAGTGAGTTATCCTGGCTACGCACCCTCTGGGTTCTCCTAGAGTGGGTTGAGTGGTTATCCTGGGCTAACCGCAGCTGGGCTTCTTCTCCTCAAGTGGGTTATGGGTTATCCTGGGCTACCCGCAGCTGGGTCTCTCCTCAAGTGGGTTAGTGAGTTATCCTGGGCTACACCTGCACCGGGCTTCTCTCCTCAGGTGGGTTAGTGAGTTATCCTGGGCTCCCTGCTGCTGGGCTTCTCTCCCAAGTGTTGGTAGTTATCCTGGCTACACCTCAGCTGGGCTTCTCTCTCAGTGGGTTAGTGAGTTATCCTGGGCTCACCTGCACGCTGGGCTTGTCCTCCTCAGAGTGGGTTAGTGAGTTATCCTGGGCTCACCTCATCTGGGTTCTCAGAGTGGGTTACGGTTCCTGGGCTACCCTGCGTGGGTTGTTTCCTGGGTAGGTTAGCTGGGTTCTTACCTCATGGTGGTTCCTCTCCTCGATGGGTTATGGGTTATGGCTACACCGCATGTGGGCTTCTCTCCCAGAGTGGGTTGGTTATCCTGGGCTACACCTGCAGCTGGCTTCTCTCCTCAGATGGTTAGTGAGTTATCCTGGCTACCTGCATGCTGGGCTTCTCTCTAGGTGGGTTAGTGGTTATCCTGGGCTACACCTGCATGTGGGCTCTCTTCCTCAGAGTGGGTTATGAGTTATCTGGGCACCCTGCCCTCTCTCTCTAGAGTGGGTTATGAGTTTCTCTCCTCATGTGGGTTCTCTCTCGATGGTGGTTCCTGGGTACACGAGCTGGGCTCCCTCATGGTTGGGTTTCCTGCTAACTGAGTGGGTTTCTCTCCTCAGGTGGGTTATGAGTTTCTGGGCTCACCTTGCTGGGCTTCTCTCCTCAGGTGGGTTAGTGGGTTATCCGGCTACACCGCGCTGGGCTCTCTCCTAGAGTGGGTTAGTGGTTATCCTGGCTACACCTGCACCTGGGCTTCTCTCTCAGAGTGGGTTAGTGGTTATCCTGGCTCACCGCATGCGGGCTTCTCTCTCAGAGTGGGTTAGTGGTTATCCTGGGCTCACCTGCAGCTGGCTCTCTCTCTCAGAGTGGGTTGTGGTTATTGGGCTCCCTCGTGGGTTCCTCTCAGTGGGTTGTGAGTTTCTCAACTGAGGGTTTCTCTCAATGGGTTGTGGTTTCCTCTCCCTGCAGTGGGTTCTCCTCAAGTGGGTTAGGGGTTACTGGTAACCTGCACTGGGCTTCTCTCCTCAAGTGGGTTAGTGAGTTTCTGGCTACACCTGCGCTGGGCTTCTCCTCAGAGTGGGTTAGTGAGTTATCCTGGCACCATGGGCTTCTCTCTCCTCAGAGTGGGTTAGTGAGTTATCCTGGGCTACACCTGCACGCTGGGCTTCTCTCTCCTCAGAGTGGTTAGTGAGTTATCCTGGGCTACACCTGCATGCTGGGCTCTCTCTCCTCAGAGTGGGTTAGTGAGTTATCCTGGGCTACACCTGCATGCTGGGCTTTCTCTCCTCAGTGGGTTAGTGGGTTATCCTGGGCTACACCTGCACGCTGGCTTCTCTCCTCAGAGTGGGTTAGTGAGTTATCCTGGGCTACACCTGCAGCTGGGCTTTCTCTCCTCAGAGTGGGTTAGTGAGTTATCCTGGGCTACACCTGCAGCTGGGCTTTCTCTCCTCAGAGTGGGTTAGTGAGTTATCCTGGGCTACACCTGCATGCTGGGCTTCTCTCCTCAGAGTGGGTTAGTGGGTTATCCTGGGCTACACCTGCACGCTGGGCTTCTTCCTCAGAGTGGGTTAGTGAGTTATCCTGGGCTACACCTGCAGCTGGGCTTCTCTCCTCAGAGTGGGTTAGTGAGTTATCCTGGGCTACACCTGCATGCTGGGCTTCTCTCTCCTCAGAGTGGGTTAGTGAGTTATCCTGGGCTACACCTGCACGCTGGGCTTCTCTCCTCAGAGTGGGTTAGTGAGTTATCCTGGGCTACACCTGCATGCTGGGCTTCTCTCTCAGAGTGGGTTAGTGGTTATCCTGGGCTACACCTGCATGCTGGGCTTCTCTCCTCAGAGTGGGTTAGTGAGTTATCCTGGGCTACACCTGCAGCTGGGCTTCTCTCCTCAGAGTGGGTTAGTGAGTTATCCTGGGCTACACCTGCAGCTGGGCTTCTCTCTCTCAGAGTGGGTTAGTGGTTATCCTGGCTACACCTGCATGCTGGGCTTCTCTCTCTCAGAGTGGGTTAGTGGTTATCCTGGGCTACACCTGCAGCTGGGCTTCTCTCTCCTCAGAGTGGGTTAGTGAGTTATCCTGGGCTACACCTGCATGCTGGGCTTCTTCCTCAGAGTGGGTTAGTGGTTATCCTGGGCTACACCTGCAGCTGGGCTCTCTCTCCTCAGAGTGGGTTAGTGGGTTATCCTGGGCTACACCTGCAGCTGGGCTTTCTCTCCTCAGAGTGGGTTAGTGAGTTATCCTGGGCTACACCTGCATGCTGGGCTTCTCTCTCCTCAGAGTGGGTTAGTGAGTTATCCTGGGCTACACCTGCAGCTGGGCTCTCTCTCCTCAGAGTGGGTTAGTGAGTTATCCTGGGCTACACCTGCAGCTGGGCTTTCTCTCCTCAGAGTGGGTTAGTGAGTTATCCTGGGCTACACCTGCAGCTGGGCTTCTCCTCAGAGTGGGTTAGTGGTTATCCTGGGCTACACCTGCATGCTGGGCTTCTCTCTCCTCAGAGTGGGTTAGTGAGTTATCCTGGGCTACACCTGCAGCTGGGCTTCTCTCTCCTCAGAGTGGGTTAGTGAGTTATCCTGGGCTACACCTGCATGCTGGGCTTCTCTCTCCTCAGAGTGGGTTAGTGAGTTATCCTGGGCTACACCTGCAGCTGGGCTTCTCTCTCTCAGAGTGGGTTAGTGAGTTATCCTGGGCTACACCTGCATGCTGGGCTTCTCTCTCCTCAGAGTGGGTTAGTGAGTTATCCTGGGCTACACCTGCAGCTGGGCTTCTCTCTCCTCAGAGTGGGTTAGTGAGTTATCTGGGCTACACCTGCACTGGGCTTTCCTCAGAGTGGGTTAGTGGTTATCCTGGGCTACACCTGATGCTGGGCTTCTCTCTCAGAGTGGGTTAGTGAGTTATCCTGGGCTACACCTGCATGCTGGGCTTCTCTCCTCAGATGGGTTAGTGAGTTATCCTGGGCTAACCTGCATTGCTCCTCCTCAATGTTGTGGTTATCTTACCCTGCACTGGCTCTTCTCAGAGTGGGTTAGTGAGTTATCCTGGGCTATGCACCTCTCTCCTCAGTGGGTATGGTTATCCTGGGCTACTGCGCTGGGCTTCTCTCTGAGAGTGGGTTAGTGAGTTATCTGGTCACCACTTCCTCCTCAGAGTGGTTATGGTTATCTGGCTACACCTGCATGCTGGGCTTTCTCTCCTAGAGTGGGTTAGTGAGTTATCCTGGGCTACCTGCAGCTGGGCTTCTCTCTCTCAGATGGGTTAGTGGGTTATCCTGGGCTACACCTGCATGCTGGGCTCTCTCTCTCAGAGTGGGTTAGTGGTTATCCTGGGTACACCTGCACGCTGGGCTTCTCTCTCCTCAGATTGGGTTGTGAGTTATCTGGGCTACACCTGCATGTGGGATTTCTCTCTCTCAGAGTGGTTGATTATTGGCACATGATGCTGGGCTTCTCTCTGGTGGTTAGTGAGTTATCCTGGGCTACACCTGCATGCTGGGCTTCTCTCTCTCAGAGTGGGTTAGTGAGTTATCCTGGGCTACACCTGATGTGGGCTTCTTCTCAGAGTGGGTTAGTAGTTATCCTGGGCTACACCTGCATGCTTCTCTCTCAGAGTGGGTTAGTGAGTTATCTGGGCTAACTACATTCTGGGCTCTCTCCTCAAGTGGGTTAGTAGGTCACTATCCTGAACAAACTATTTTCCTGCAAATATTTAGGGGTATGTTCCTAAAGAGGCGTTAGTGAGTTATGGGCCTGTTGATCCAAGGATCTTGAATTATTGCTTCCTCTTTCCTCAGAGGTCAGATTTGAATCCTGGTTGCCCCCAGCCAGTGCTGAACCATAGCGGATTTCCTGCTTTCCCTGAACGGCATTAGTTTTGATTAATTAAGCTGATGCATATTATGAAATGAATGAAACTTTTATTTTTGTTTAGGCATTGATTCAAGACTGCATCAGCTGGTCCACTGCATCAGCTGGTCCACTGCATCAGCTGGTCCATTGCATCAGCTGGTCCACACGAAGCTTCTCTTTTATTTAACGTTGTGTAATTTTTAATGTGCCTCGTTTATTAAACAAATTGATTTTCGTGTAATAACTGGAGAATGTCTTTGTTGATAAGAAACAAGTGACTGACTGATATGTTGTCACATATGTTATGTTATGACCCAAAGCCTAACTTACTGACTTACGAACCTATTCATTAAACAGTGATCAGTATTACTCAGAAAAGAGTTTTGATAGATTTTTAAGAAGTTTAAAACAATTTAAATACTGTTTATATGCGATTATTTCTGAGTGAGAATCGGATTGGTTTTAACACTTCAGGGTAATAATTTGATAAGGCAACTTCCTGGCAACACAAGGCCTAATATGCTGATATATTTAGGATATTGGTTTCAAAGATGATGCTTTGTAGTGAAAGGTTAAAATTGCCTTTGGACTGTATATGTCCGAATTTGTGTACATCCCAATTTCTTCAATAAAGAAGAACTTCGGATATTAGTTTACATGACATGAACGAAGAATTTAGACAATGGCCAACTGGGAGAGGAACTAAAGAATTACATCCAACCCGGGCAAAGTACAAATCAGCATTATTGGAATTTACCTGTGATGATGGAGAACGGTGGAGGAATTGCAGTCAGAAACACTTGTATTGCTATCAAGAGCACAAATAAGAACTTAGTTTATAAAATTAACAAGGTACTGAACTCCATGAAATACGTCGGAGACAAATAAAAAGCAGGGCAAACATCACAATACCTTGTGGATGGAACAACGATAAGCACAGCTTAGGCATCACAATACCTTGTGGATGGAACAACGATAAGCACAGCTTAGGCATCACAATACCTTGTGGATGGAACAACGATAAGCACAGCTTAGGCGAGGGTAACTTATGGTAACGTGTCTGTTCCACTTTGACCAATGAAAAAATTACACTGAAGCGAGAGGGAAATAAGGCCAGAATATGTGAGAGAAAGGGAGAGAAGGTAGTGGTAGTAGTGCTGGTGGAGAGCATAGAATAACAACATAAGAAGTAGTATTAAAGGCAGCAGTAACGGTAGTAATAACAGTAGTAGCTACTGATACAAAGCTATGCTTCATGTGTCCAGTCGTCAATAACTATCATATATTTTATTAATATTTCCAATAGATCTAGTTCTAAATGCATTCTTTATTTATTTTCTTTTGAAAGAAATAGAGGTGAGAAAGGATCTGCGGGACATGGTGCTAATGGGTGGGCCTGTGGTGGAACAGTAATGGGGTTGGCATTATATAATGGTTGATGGATAGGCAATAGGCCCAGAGGAGTGGTTTGGGTAATGACAGAGGTAACTGGTTAGGAATGGGGTGATTGTTGGCCATTATTTATGTCTTGCCTTCCTTGTGGGAAATTGGAATGGATTATTATTTTTTTTATTTTTTTTAGTAAAAAATCAAACTTTTGGCTACATAGCTACTAGAAATGAGGGCTTTTAGGTCTTTTTTCAACTAAAGAGCAGAAAAAATGACTTTCAGAATAAGGATCAAGTGACTCAGGCGAGGCTTCAAATTGTCAGTTTTACCTGAAAAGTTCCTGAGAGAAAACAAAGATAAACAAGGTATGAGAAAATCAGTGATAAGAAGAGAGAGATAAAAAGAGATAGAAAGAGCAAGGTAACAAAGCGAAAAATGAGAGAGAGAATGAAAAAAAAGTTCTTGAAATGGACCGTCGAGAACCTAGTAATGAGAACTCAGCGTACCCAAGCTCAATTCCTTACTGTACCCAAGTTCCATTCCTTACTGTACCCAAGTTCCATTCCTTACTGTACCCAAGCTCCATTCCTTAATGTACCCAAGCTCCATTCCTTACTGTACCCAAGCTCCATTCCTTACTGTACCCAAGCTCCATTCCTTACTGTACCCAAGCTCCATTCCTTACTGTACCCAAGCTCCATTCCTTGCTGTACCCAAGCTCCATTCCTTACTGTACCCAAGTTCCATTCCTTACTGTACCCAAGCTCCATTCCTTACTGTACCCAAGCTCCATTCCTTACTGTACCCAAGCTCCATTCCTTACTGTACCCAAGCTCCATTCCTTACTGTACCCAAGCTCCATTCCTTACTGTACCCAAGCTCCATTCTTTAATGTACCCAAGTTCCATTCCTTACTGTACCCAAGCTCCATTCCTTACTGTACCCAAGCTCCATTCCTTACTGTACCCAAGCTCCATTCCTTACTGTACCCAAGCTCCATTCTTTAATGTACCCAAGTTCCATTCCTTACTGTACCCAAGTTCCATTCCTTACTGTACCCAAGTTCCATTCCTTACTGTACCCAAGCTCCGTTCCTTCGCTGCCAGTCATAGCTCACTTCTACCCTACCCATCCAAATTATCATCTTTCTTCTTGGTCTCTTATACACTTGCTATTTTCTACAGATTTTGCAAAACAATATTAGTGCTGATGGGGTACTAGGAGAAGTAGTAGTGGCTGAAGTAATAGTGAGGTAGTAGTGAAGGAATTAGTAGCAATCACGAATGAAAAAAAAAGGCGAAGACCGAAGACAGATCAAGAGGAGGGAGAAGAAAGAAGGGCGAAGTTGTAATGGTAGTAGAATTAGTAATTGCATTAGAAATATTAGAATTAGTAATATGTAGTTATTACAACCTGAAGTTCTCAAGGCCTGTTATCCTGAGTGTAAAAGGGAGCTTGGAGCAAAGTAAACACCGTAGAAAAGCTTTGAATTGTATTTTCCTTCACCAAGTATTTATAGCTTTATACAACTATGTACACTATATACAGCAGAATAGGTATTAGTGCACGCCACGGTAGTCAAGGCAAAACAGCAACCAAGAGACAGAGACAACCGTGCAGCAACCAGCCCAGAGTGGGAATGACAATGGTAAACATGTGAGTGGAATCCACGTCACCTTTACCATTGTCAGATCCACATTATGATTGGCTGAACCAAGGTGCTGATCTGATGATGGGGCCCCGATCACCAAACCCTAGCAACATGGTTCGCTGGTTGTTGAGGCAGCCTATATGGGTTTGTTAACATGCTCCGAATAAGGTGACATACTCTTTGCATGATCAGTAGTAGTAGTAGTTGTTGTAATAGTAGTAGTAGCAATAGCAGTCGTAGTAGAAGTAGTTAGGTAAGACACATATGCAACAGTTAGGTATCTTTATTTCGAAACGTTTCGCCTACACAGTAGGCTTCTTCAGTCGAGTACAGAAAAGTTGTGAAAACGATGTAATCCGTCCATCACCCTTGAAGACGTAGTTTTGGGGTGGTCAGTCCCTTAGTCTGGAGAAGAGTATTGTTCCATAGTCTGAAAAAAATGTGAAGTTGAAGTGACAGTATATACACTGTCAGACACTGCAACACAATGGTATCTTGATACAGAACACAAAACACCTTGGACAACTTCTACAAGTGAGAATGGTTGGATTTGAGAGGGACGTGACCTCTCAATGTTTACATTCTTTATTCTATTAGTGGACTACATCTCACCTCCTGACAGTATATAAAACTCCATACTGTCACTTCAACTTCACATTGTTTCAGACTCTGGAACAATACTCTTCTCCAGGCTGAGGAACTGACCACCTCAAAACTACTTCTTCAAGGGTGATGGACTGATTACATCGTCTTCACATCTCTTCTGCTTCTACCAACTTTTCTGTACTCGACTGAAGAAGCCTACTGTGTAGGCGAAACATTTCGTAATAAAGATACCTAACTGTTGCCTATGTGTCGAAGTGCAGCAGTGGTAGAGGTGGAAATAAGAAGGTAATAGTAGTAGTGGAAAATTAGAGAGACAAATAATGGCAGAGAGTGTAGTAGCAGCAGTGAAGAAAAAGTAGTAATGGTGGTCGTGATAGTCCATAAGAACAAGAGAACAGAGGAACACTGTAGGGAAGTTTCTGACCCACGGGACAAAACCCCCATTGGACTGAACCCACTAAGGCAGATAAGAGGAAAAGCAAGAAAAATACAAACAAACAAACAAACAAACAAACAAACAAACAAACAAACAAATTTTATTTCATTGCAGGTTACATGGGTATTGGAAGTTACAATGTAAATTGAGTGCAAGGAGAGCCACTGACATGCCATGGCATTATTGGCAGCTTATTCTAGTCCTTAAAAACTATGTACTTAATATTAGAGAAATTTATTGAGTTTATTCTAGTTAAAAAATTTTTTTCAAAATTACAATATGATGAAATTTTACTGTTTAAATTATTATATAATGATATTAGATCTTAGATTGTTACAGGTGTTAAGATTCTTGAATGATAATATGGAATTGAGATTATCTTAAGGAAAATAACATTGAGCATTTTTGACATTAACTTATAATATGAGTAGGGGGTAACATAATAGTAACATATTATTAAAAATTGAGATTATCGTATAGGAAAGTAACAATGAGCATTTTTCAAAGTAGTTTATAGCATGATCATTTAGGTTTGGGTGAGTAGGTGGTTTTTGAGTTGAGTCTTAAATTGATTTTCAGACAAGATTATCTTAATATTTACTGGTAATGAATTCCAGATTCTGGGGCCCTTTATGTGCATAGAATTTTTACATAGGTTGATATGAACACGGGGTATATCAAAAAGTGATCTGTGTCGTGTGTTGTGGTCATGGGTCCTATTAAAGTTGGTGAGGAGAGTTTTGAGCAGAGGGTTTATATTAGAGTGTAAAGTTTTATATATGTAGTAGGCACAAGAGTAAGTATGAATGTTCTTTACGGTGAGTAGTTTGAGACTTTTGAATATTGGTGGAGTATGCTGTCTAGAGTGGGAAAGATGTATGCTGTCTAGAGTGAGAAAGATGTTCTGAGCTTAAGGGACACGTAAGTTCCCCAGTCTTCTAATAACATGTTCATTTTTCCACTATAATCTCCCTTGTCCATAATTATATCGCATTTGCTTTGCTTTACTAAATACGAGACAGGCATCTACAGTGACAAAGCCAGTCTAAGATTCACGTTAGGAATGTTATATATACGGAATACTTCAACAAGACGGCGCTTGTGTAGGCTAGGAAAAGGATAAACAGTTTTGGCAAAGGACCAGTTAATAAGATGGCTGTGAACTCTTATATGACAGAAAAGAGCATTATTAGTGTCGGAAAGTCTAATACTTCTTTTCTGCTCTTAAAGTCCAAAAAGAGAACGGCCAGGTTCACCAAAGTATTAGAGAGGACAAGAGGAACAGAAAATGGAGTAGAAATTTTATATCTTAAGGACGGTGGGCGTTGAATTTAAAAGATTGGAGAAATAGGGATGGCAAAGAACAAGAGATTTTATAGAAGGCGTTTGGGAGAGAAGAAAATCCGTTTAGAATAAAATTATATATTCTGGCCTTCTTACCTTCTCGCTTCAGTGTGATTTATCAATGGTCTAAGTCGGACCATAGGTCGGGGTTATATGTGCAAAAGTTAATGTTGGAAATCCCTCTTTTTCAAGTGTTTAGATTCCACTAGTTCCCGGCACACCTATTGCTCCGCCTCCAAACCAACATGCTGACACTCCAGGGAGTCCAGAACAGGACAATACGTTTTATCTTCGACATTCAGCTGAGAGTCCGAATGAAGGACCTTAGTGATCGATGTAATCAAAGTCGATAAGGCCAATAAGTGACAACAGTACTGTATGCACCTCTACTTGCCTGACACAGAAAACTCACCCCAGCCGATTAACACCACAGACTATATGAGCCATGAACCCCCCTAACACTACACATAGGGTGACCTTCCAATAAAAGGTAAGACACGACGTTCATAAAGATGACTTTCTGGGACCAAGGATATAACGTGATCTGTCGGGATATAATGAAGACTGGAGAACACCTGAACCCATCACCAAACACATACACCCATTACCAAATATAAGTCAAAGGTGGCTGGGATACTTATCTTCTATCTACCTCCTCCTCACACCTCATCTACTTAACCCATTTCTATCTTTTCATAGTTCACAATCTATGAGTTACATGTGATAACTTGTGAATACCTCGTATGATGCGTTTTAAATCCTCAATATAATACGTAACTGTATTAGAAAACTAAGCCACGCTGCACTAATACTGTCGCCGGCAATGAAGTAAACAAGGCTGGGGTGATGCAACACGAGGATACCTTCCTCGTGTTGCACAGTGACCGAAATGTGGCAGGATGTAAACAACGATTATCAGTAAACCTGCGAGCATGATTGACAGCAACTAGTGACAAGGAGTCATCCTTCCTCCACTAATAGTGGAGGTTCACACTCCAGGCTCACTCTCAGCCAGGTTCACACCCCAGGCTCACTCTCAGCCAGGTTCACACCCCAGGCTCACTCTCAGGCAGGTTCACACCCCAGGCTCACTCTCCGCCAGGTTCACACCCAAGGCTCACTCTCAGCCAGGTTCACACCCCACGCTCACTCTCAGCCAGGTTCACACCCCAGGCTCACTCTCAGCCAGGTTCACACCCCAGGCTCACTCTCAGCCAGGTTCACACCCCAGGCTCACTCTCAGCCAGGTTCACACCCCAGGCTCACTCTCAGCCAGGTTCACACCCCAGGCTCACTCTCAGCCAGGTTCACACCCCAGGCTCACTCTCAGCCAGGTTCACACCCCAGGCTCACTCTCAGCCAGGTTCACACCCCAGGCTCACTCTCAGCCAGGTTCACACCCCAGGCTCACTCTCAGCCAGGTTCACACCCCAGGCTCACTCTCAGCCAGGTTCACACCCCAGGCTCACTCTCAGCCAGGTTCACACCCCAGGCTCACTCTCAGCCAGGTTCACACCCCAGGCTCACTCTCAGCCAGGTTCACACCCCAGGCTCACTCTCAGCCAGGTTCACACCCCAGGCTCACTCTTAGCCAGGTTCACACCCCAGGCTCACTCTCAGCCAGGTTCACACCCAGGCTCACTCTCAGCCAGGTTCACACCCCAGGCTCACTCTCAGCCAGGTTCACACCCCAGGCTCACTCTCAGCTAGGTTCACACCCCAGGCTCACTCTCAGCCAGGTTCACACCCCAGGCTCACTCTCAGCCAGGATCATACCCCAAGCTCACTCTCAGCCAGGTTCACACCCCAGGCTCACTCTCAGCCAGGTTCACACCCCAGGCTCACTCTCAGCCAGGTTCACACCCCAGGCTCACTCTCAGCTAGGTTCACACCCCAGGCTCACTCTCAGCCAGGTTCACACCCCAGGCTCACTCTCAGCCAGGATCATACCCCAAGCTCACTCTCAGCCAGGTTCACACCCCAGGCTCACTCTCAGCCAGGTTCACACCCAGGCTCACTCTCAGCCAGGTTCACACCCAGGCTCACTCTCAGCCAGGTTCACACCCCAGGCTCACTCTCAGCAGGTTCACACCCCAGGCTCACTCTCAGCCAGGTCACACCCAAGGCTCACTCTCAGCCAGGTTCACACCCCAGGCTCACTCTCAGCTAGGTTCACACCCCAGGCTCACTCTCAGCTAGGTTCACACCCCAAGCTCACTCTCAGCCAGGTTCACACCCCAGGCTCACTCTCAGCCAGGATTTATACCCCAGGCTCACTCTCAGCCAGGTTCACACCCCAGGCTCACTCTCAGCCAGGTTCACACCCAGGCTCACTCTCAGCCAGGTTCACACCCAGGCTCACTCTCAGCCAGGTTCACACCCCAGGCTCACCTCAGCAGGTTCACACCCCAGGCTCACTCTCAGCCAGGATCACACCCAGGCTCACTCTCAGCCAGGTTCACACCCCAGGCTCACTCTCAGCTAGGTTCACACCCCAGGCTCACTCTCAGCCAGGTTCACACCCCAGGCTCACTCTCAGCCAGGATCATACCCCAAGCTCACTCTCAGCCAGGTTCACACCCCAGGCTCACTCTCAGCCAGGTTCACACCCCAGGCTCACTCAGGCAGGTTCACACCCCAGGCTCACTCTCAGCCAGGATCACACCCAAGGCTCACTCTCATCCAGGTTCACACCCAAGGCTCACTCTCAGCCAGGTTCACACCCCAGGCTAACTCTCAGCCAGGTTCACACCCCAGGCTCACTCTCAGCCAGGTTCACACCCCAGGCTCACTCTCAGCCAGGTTCACACATATTTTCTATTCATATTTCCTTTAATGCAGACGCAGGGTTCTTGATCCGAGGAAATAAATCAACATTCTTTCCCCTATATCAAATATGAATATTTCCCATTCCTAAGGCGCTTCCTGATTTTTTTTGGGGTTTAGTGTTCACAATGGATATAATAACTTACTGAGTGAGATAATGCAGAGTGGCCCGGCTTGGTGGCCCGGTGGTCTGGTGGCCCGGTGGTCTGGTAGCTAGAGCTCTCGCTTCACACACGGATGGCCCGGGTTCGATTCCCGGCGGGTGGAAACATTTCGACGTGTTTCCTTACACCTGTTGTCATGTTCACCTAGCAGCAAATAGGTACCTGGGTTGTTAGTCGACTGGTGTGGGTCGCATCCTGGGGGGCAAGATTAAGGACCCAAATGTAAATAAGACAGACAGTCCTCACTGACACACTGACTTTCTTGGGTTATCCTGGGTGGCTAACCCTCCGGGGTTAAAAATCCGAAGAAATCTTATCTTATCTTATCTTATCTTGCATATGTCTGCAGGACTGTAGGCTGGTACTGACGACGGTGGCACTGCTGCATGTAGGGATGGCAGTGGCACTCTGGGGTAATGCTGCTGACAGTAGTGGTCCTCAGGCCTCCACCTGCCCCAGCCAACGCACCTTTCCTGGCACAGTCAGTGATATCTATGTAACAGGTGAGTCATGCTGTGGCACCACTACATTTTTCTGACGAGTGTTTAAAAATTAGAAATTAAAATAATAATAATAATAATAATAATAATAATAATAATAATAATAATAATAATACGTAGTAATCATAATAATAATATGTAATTATAATAAAAAATAGTAGTAGTAGTAGTAGTAGTAGTAATAATAATAATAATAATAATAATAATAATAATAATAATAATAATAATAATAATAATAATCCTTTCACAAAAAATTACTCTGCTCACACTCTAACAGATCGTCAAGTCCCAAAACCCATTCGTCTCCACTCCTATCTAACCCGCTAATACATGCCTGCTGTATGTCCAAGCCCTTTGCACACAAAACCTTTACTCCCTCCCTCCAGACGGCCAGCGTGTTAAAAAATAATAATACTAACAAATGTGGTGGGTAGGTGTGTTAGGTGTTAGCGGAGGCGCACGATGTGAGCAGACGGATCCAAGTGGTGTCCAGGTGCTGGAAGCTGCGCGATGGACCGCTCTCAAGATGACCAACATGAACATCATTCCCGGCCTCACTCTTGGTCAGTAATATAAACTTTATTCAAGTAATCTAAATATAATTTTACTGTATTATATATAGTACAATGGTTTCCATATACATCATTCACTACAGACTGGATTTATTTCGTCCTCTACACGATCTGAGAAAGGTATGGTCATATTGCATTACACCAGTACTCTACCTCAGTGAAAGCGACTGGAATAGTACAGAGTGGGACATAAGTATATAATGTAGTTAAAGTTCAGCACTGAAGATCTGAAGTGAATCAAAGGAGGTATTCACAAGTCATCTTTCTGAAATTATTCTCCCAAT
This sequence comes from Cherax destructor, assembly GCA_009830355.1. NCBI lineage: Eukaryota > Metazoa > Arthropoda > Malacostraca > Decapoda > Parastacidae > Cherax > Cherax destructor. The sequence continues at coordinate 20,335 of WNWK01003727.1, forward strand.
TTCTTCAATGCAAATGGAAAATTAGGATACACACAGCCCAAATCTAATTCTAGTTTTCCATTAAGAAACGCCATCTTTGAAGGTAAGCTGAAGAGGCTTTGTCTTGTTATCTCACAGAGATTAATGATGATAGGAAAGTCTGTCCTCTTTAAATTCTAAAATGCCCTAAAAACGCGATTTTTCAATCTTCATTTTTTCATCAATATTCTATTCCAAATTATATACATTCTTATGAGGATTTTTTAATATTTTTGCGTAAAGGAAAATCCAATATGATAAATTAAAAAAAAAAGATAAATTGGCATCCACACTGCACAAGATCAATACAAAAATGCTTTCACTTATGACACACCAGTATTTAGTGCGTTGAAGTCTATTAAAAGAGGCACTGTTTACCTATTACACCGGAAACAAATGATATATGAAAGTGGTAAATTGAAATTTACATAACTTAAAATGAGCACCAAGATTTCTTTTATCTTGAACGTTCTTGTTGGTTGCGTTACGGTAGACTGAAGAGTGAGTAGGAGTATGTGGAGGGATGTGATAAAACATATGTGGGCGAACAGCGAGATCTCAGAATACTAGGATTCGGGAACACAAGAACGCCTGCAACCGTGATGACCGTAAAAAACCCGTGTTCAACCCCGTGTTCAACACAGACGATGTTGAACAACTCATGAAGTTCAGTGATTAGCCATTACGAAAGAAGATTTCGACGAGGAAAGTGTATAGAGGCTGCCCTAGTTAGGGTTTTTTACGGTCATCACGGTTGCAGGCGTTCTTGTGTTCCCGAATCCTAGTATTCTGAGATCTCGCTGTTCGCCCACATATGTTTTATCACATCCCTCCACATACTCCTACTTACTCTTCAGTCTACCGTCACGCAACCAACAAGAACTATCTTCGGTCCTTCTCTCACCATGACACCAGAACTGAAAGAGGTGTAGACTTCTTTCTGAGAGCTTAAAGAATTTCCAGTCCGCAGTTCCTCGAGGAACAATGCAAATAAACACACATTACTTAGGTCGTTACACTTCCCCTTAAACTTCACAGGTGACTGCAGGAGACATACATTCTTAACAAGACTAACACCTATCCAGGTGAAGAAATGCCTCTCAATTACATCGTTTCACCGGTCAGCGACGTTACAACTAACGTCTCTAAAATACTTCACAGAAAACTTGCCGTCAGTAACATTATTCACCAAAAATCCAGAAGATACACTATATGGAAACTGCTGATCATTAGGATAATACCTATTAAGGAGACCATTGTAACATGATTTTGACATGTCTTCTCAACCCAACCCATGTCACACAATTGTACTATTGCTACTACTGCTACTACTACTACTACTACTACCCTGTATTCTTTTCAAGATTGATGGACTGACAACATCGACTCAAGTTTGACGAACTGATTACCTCAAACTAATCCTGTTCTTCATGATTCTCCTCTGTATGGACTGATGAAGACACTCGTGGTGAAACGTTTCCTCTAATAAATGTCCTGAAGTGTACATAAATGTCTTTGTTTCGTCTTGTCGATATGTCATACCATTTTTCAAAAGAAGCTTGTGCAACACTTGTGCAACACTTGTGCAACACTTGTGCAACACTTGTGCAACACTTGGATATCTTAATTGTAGAAACGTTTCGCCACACAGTGGGATCCTCAGTCCAATACAGAGAATAATAATTGAAGATCAGTTACTCTTCAATTATTCATCTGTGTTTCAGAACACGTGAGCAAACACTGGCACATATTTATTAGAAAACGTTTCGGTCCTTGATCACTTCTAACATACAGAGGTTAAAAAGACAATATATATTTAGGTGGAGAGTGAGGTGTGACACATGGTGACCTGAAGAATGACATATTGGGATGAGCAGAGGTAGACAATGTGATCATGTGACTCCTGTGTTGTTAGGTAGGTGCTGCTTTGCCTGGCTAAGTATCGTGTATGCTAATGTTGTTGAAATTTTGTAGTTTCCAGTATTATGTTGTATGGTGTCAGTGACGGAGATTAGCCAGCCAGACTTTCATACATTTTGAAATGCTTCACTTGCTTCATTTGTTGTATTTTTTTGCGATTTATTTTATTTTTTTATGTTTTTTTTATTTATTTATCTCAATATTCGCTTTTTACTCTGCTTTTTCATTTCTTCGAAATGAAGCTGTAACCCTCTCCCCCCTCCAGTGGGATTAATTTATTAATTGTTTGCAAACTGGAGTTCCGTATACTTACTACTGTAGGAGCTCTCACTACGTCTTGCTCATCATCATATACGTCTAAAATTTGGCGTAACGGCTGTTATGTTCTGTGGTATTCGTTGTCAATTATTACGATGTCACTGGGAAAATACGACGACTATTTTCAGGTTCATTTGCATGATAATGTTTTTCTTGAAGAGAGACAAGGTATTCATCATTAGGCTCAGCGCTCGAGAACTTTTGAAATTGCTTGAACTCATCTCTAATGTTCTCTTCATCATCAATGTAATAGAGATGGTCATTAGGTGCTGCTCGATAAACAGTAACCGGTTCTAATCAACGTCCTGATATTAAATGAATTTGAGAGAGGACGTCCAGGTCTCCTGTCTCCCTAAAGGACATCAGAGGTCAGTTGTTAATTCTAGATTTAAACTCGACTAGAATGGCTGGAAATTTTCTAGACCGCCCTTTTGTTAGTATAAATTTTCCTGAGACAGCGTTTACCTCTACCTATAAGCCTCTCACATAGACCCCCTGCTAAGTTGTGATGAATTTCCATGTTCACTGCCAGCGGGTAAGGAGAGTCTGCACCTCTTGAAGTAGACACATCTCTTCAATGTAATTGGAACTCTTCACAAAGTTACTTCCTTCTCCTAGATTCTTGTATCTGACAGCAAATGTTCGGTACAACCTGACAAATGTTTCTGTCATTAAATCAGTGGAAACTTCCAGGTGGACATCTGCTGGAGTTGTACATATGAACAGACATAGTAAATACACCTTTACTGGAGTGTAATCCGGCGTTCCCGGTAATGCTACTGGACAGCTTTGATCCATTCCACTAATTTTAAAGGGTGACAACAGTGACACAGTTCACTGGGCTACGGTGTCGGTCCCAGTGGGGGGGGGGTTGTCAGACCCCGCTTCACATAGTTACATCCTTAGGAAAAAAATGTTAGTCATTTCATATTTTACAATTACTTCATATAGTTTATGTGCACATTACAGTATGTAATACCATCACACAAAAATGTTATTTTGTTGCCACTGAAATATAAACATTGGTCATTATTGTGGTTGCAATATCCTCTATAAAAACAGTTTATTCATTTAGTGATCTTCACTAACTCAGAGACTGTGCGACTGATTACCTCGTCTTTTGTATATAATTCTACTGTCTTCCTATAATGTCCTTGTATTGATAAAGACACTGGATGGCGAGACGTCTACAGTATAGATGTTGTACATTTTGTCTGTATCGTATATACCATTCATGTACAACTCTGTGTATTAACTTATGCAAATCCTTGATTGTGGGATTTACCTTTCTTTAAAATCTGCAATTCACCAATGTAGATTTCCTCTTGGGTTCTTTCAACTCAGTTTCTTAGAGGATTGGGAAATTGATAATTATTTCCCATTTTACTAATCCAATTTAGAGATACTTCATTGTCCAACCATATTATGATTCTATTAATTTCTACGGACCTTAAATTGTTGTGCACACATTCTGCTAGTTTTTTAATTAATAAGAACAACCCTTGCTTTGAATATAAGTATCTTTATGAATTCTACGTCTTGTAGACATGCAACAGCATCTTACCCTCTGCGAGATCCATTGCAAAAAAAAAAGGGGTAAAATATTAGATAAGTCCTGTCTACTTATCATGTGTGGAAATTGTATTTCAGATACCTAGGCATAATCTGAGACTGTTTCTTCTCATTATCACTTAATGTTCTCATTTAAAAGTTTATCCAATGCCTCATGGACCAGTAACTTTGCCCTTATGGTAACCTGCGAGAGGAGTCCCAACTGATCACAATAGGAAGCTTCAGACAATAAACTATAGTTCGTTAAATATTTATCAGCAATAGTTAAAAACAGACTTTATATTTAAAGTGTTTTTGCTCCAATTGTTTCCTAAGATGTTGCTGAAGGACGTGACTTAACGTTATTTAATTACTAAAAGTTATATACTTCATTAAAAATAAGCAGTTACTGATCAGTTGTGTTCGAAATGAAAAAAATCCCAGAACATAGTGGTGCTGTTTGGAATAATTCCATAAATCCCAGAAAAATGGTTTATTGCTGAGTTGAACAAAACGTAAGGACATTCTACGGTCCTATGTTAATTTTTGACAGGTAATTAGGGATATAATCCACCGCTTACTACCTTAGGAACTTATCTTTATTTTTCTTCTTTTCTTAAATATACTAAATTATTTCTCTGTCACCTAGGGATTTTCGGCTGGCTGGTCCTGGACCTGCTGGCTGGTCCTAGACCTACTTGCTGGTCCTGGACCTGCTGGCTGGTCCTGGACCTGCTGGCTGGTCCTAGACCTGCTGGCTGGTCCTGGACCTGCTGGCTGGTCCTGGACCTGCTGGCTGGTCCTGGACCTGCTGGCTGGTCCTGGACCTGCTGGCTGGTCCTGGACCTGCTGGCTGGTCCTGGACCTGCTGGATGGTCCTGGACCTACTGGCTGGTCCTGGACCTACTGGCTGGCTCCGGCCTTTCCTGAATATGATGTGTCAGCAGACACGCCTGCTTAGGCCACTCCTGCATTTCAATTTCCTATTTGTATTACTTCTGAAGAAATGTTGCAAAAAAATTTTGCATCTCAAAAGGCACCTTGCGCGTGCACACACGCACACACACACACACACACACACACACACACATACACATCACACACACACACACACACATACACATACACACACACACACAAACACACATGCACACTCGACCCCTGCAACCACAAATAGGTGAGTACAAATAGGTGAGTACACAGGCTGCAAGCCAGGTCCAGCAACTGGCTCCTGGAGTTCAACCCCACCAAGTGCAAAGTCATGAAGATTAAGGAAGGGCAAAGAAAACCACAGACGGAGTACAGTCTAGGGTGCCAGAGACTACAAACCTCCCTCAAGGAAAATGATCTTGAGGTGAGTATAACACCAGGCACATCTGAGGCGCACTTCAACCAAATAACTGCTGCAGCATACGGGCGCATAACAAACCTAGGAACAGCATTCCGACATATTAATAAGGAATCGTTCAGGACACCGTACACTGTGTACATTAGGCCCATATTGGAGTATGCAGCACCAGTTTGGAACCCACACCTAGTCAGGCACGTAAGGAAACTAGAGAAAGTGCAAAGGTTTGCAACAAGACTAGTCCCGGAGCAAAGGGGTATGTCCTACGAGGAGAGGTTAAGGGAAATCAACCTGACGACACTGGAGGACAGGAGAGATAGGGGTTATATGATAACGACATATAAAATACTGAGAGGAATCGACAAGGTGGACAGAGACAGAATGTTCCAGAGATGGGACACAGCAACAAGGGGTCACAGTTGGAAGTTGAAGACTCAGATGAATCACAGGGATGTTAGGAAGTATTTCTTCAGTCACAGAGTGGTCAGGAAGTAGAACAGTCTGGGAAGAGATGTAGTGGAGGCAGGATCCATACATAGCTTTAAGGAAAGTTATGATAAAGCTCATGGAGCGGGTAGAGTGACCGAGAAGCGGCCAGTGAAGAGGCGGGGCCAGGAGCTGTGACCAGACCTCTGCAACCACAACTAGGTGAGTTCACACACACACACACATGCTATTCTATCCATTAAAGAATCATTATTACATAATTATACCAAAAGCTGGTCGATGTTAGGCGCATCAGTAATCAGAGATTTTACTCTCAGAACACAGCTGCTGTCTGCAAGTAACACATATATCTTCTAGTGGCATATATCACATAAACTATATTCAATCTAAATACATATTAAATTTATTTATTTTTTTGCATTCCCTTATACTGCTGTCCTTTGTTCAGAATACAATAGTAAAGCATTATGATTTTACAAGCACAATGAGTGAACTTGTATTCACTAATGGAGAGAGAGAGAGAGAGAGAGAGAGAGAGAGAGAGAGAGAGAGAGAGAGAGGAGAGAGAGAGAGAGAGAGAGAGAGAGAGAGAGAGAGAGGAGGAGGAGGGAGAGGAGAGAGAGAGAGAGAGAGAGAGAGAGAGAGAGAGAGAGAGAGAGAGAGAGAGAGAGAGAGAGAGAGAGAGAGAGAGAGAGAGAGAGAGAGAGAGGGAGAGGGAATGAATTATCAGAGATAATATGAATGTCAAACTATTATCCAACTAACAAAGATTTTTCGTCATGGTGATAGATCAGTGATAAAAAAATTTCGGTAAAATATTTAATATTTGGTCCTTAAATAAAACTTAGGGAGCTAACATTACACACTGAAACATTAACACTGAAACATTAACACTGAAACATTACACACTGAAACATTACACACTGAAACATTAACACTGAAACATTACACACTGAAACATTACACACTGAAACATTAACACTGAAACATTACACACTGAAACATTACACACTGAAACATTAACACTGAAACATTACACACTGAAACATTACATACTGAAACATTAACACTGAAACATTACACACTGAAACATTACACACTGAAACATTAACACTGAAACATTAACACTGAGACATTACACACTGAAACATTAACACTGAAACATTACACACTGAAACATTACACACTGAAACATTAACACTGAGACATTACACACTGAAACATTACACACTGAAACATTAACACTGAAACATTACACACTGAAACATTACACACTGAAACATTAACACTGAAACATTACACACTGAAACATTACACACTGAAACATTAACACTGAAACATTAACACTGAGACATTACACACTGAAACATTAACACTGAAACATTACACACTGAAACATTACACACTGAAACATTACACACTGAAACATTACACACTGAAACATTACACACTGAAACATTAACACTGAAACATTACACACTGAAACATTAACACTGAAACATTACACACTGAAACATTAACACTGAAACATTACACACTGAAACATTAACACTGAAACATTACACACTGAAACATTAACACTGAAACATTACACACTGAAACATTAACACTGAAACATTACACACTGAAACATTACACACTGACACATTACACACTGAAACAATACACAATGAAACATTACACACTTAAACATTACACACTGAAACATTACACACTGAAACATTACACACTGAAACATTGCACAGTGAAACATTACACACTGAAACATTACACACTGAAACATTACACACTGAAACATTACACACTGAAACATTGCACAGTGAAACATTACACACTGAAACATTACACACTGAAACATTATACACTGAAACATTACACAGTGAAACATTACACACTGAAACATTACACACTGAAACATTAACACTGAAACATTAACACTGAAACATTACACACTGAAACATTACACACTGAAACAATACACAATGAAACATTACACACTTAAACATTACACACTGAAACATTACACACTGAAATATTACACACTGAAACATTACACACTGAAACATTACACACTGAAACATTACACACTGAAACATTGCACAGTGAAACATTACACACTAAAACATTACACACTGAAACATTACACATTGAAACATTGCACAGTGAAACATTACACACTGAAACATTACACACTGAAACATTACACACTGAAACATTACAAACTGAAACATTACACACTGAAACATTACACACTGAAACATTGCACAGTGAAACATTACACACTGAAACATTACACACTGAAACATTGCACAGTGAAACATTACACACTGAAACATTACACACTGAAACATTACACACTGAAACATTACACACTGAAACATTACACACTGAAACATTGCACAGTGAAACATTACACACTGAAACATTACACACTGAAACATTACACAGTGAAACATTACACAGTGAAACATTACACACTGAAACATTACACACTGAAACATTAACACTGAAACATTACACACTGAAACATTACACACTGAAACAATACACAATGAAACATTACACACTTAAACATTACACACTGAAACATTACACACTGAAACATTACACACTGAAACAATACACACTGAAACATTACACACTGAAACATTACACACTGAAACATTACACACTGAAACATTACACACTGAAACATTACACAATGAAACATTACACACTGAAACATTGCACAGTGAAACATTACACACTAAAACAGTACACACTGAAACATTACACATTGAAACATTGCACAGTGAAACATTACACAACTGAAACATTACACACTGAAACATTACACACTGAAACATTGCACACTGAAACATTACACACTGAAACATTACACACTGAAACATTACACACTGAGTGTGCCACTAACCATAATATTCAACACATCCCTTGAAAATGGGCAGTTACCTGAGGTATGGAAGAAGGCCAACGTAGTTCCCATCTTTAAAAAAGGAGACAAAATAGAGGCACTAAACTATAGACCGGTATAACTTACATTACACAGTGAAACATTACACACTGAAACATTACACACTGAAACATTAACACTGAAACATTACACACTGAAACATTACACACTGAAACATTACACACTGAAACATTACACACTGAAACATTACACACTGAAACAATACACACTGAAACATTACACACTGAAACATTACACAGTGAAACATTACACACTGAAACATTACACACTGAAACATTACACACTGAAACATTACACACTGAAACATTGCACAGTGAAACATTACACACTAAAACATTACACACTGAAACATTACACATTGAAACATTGCACAGTGAAACATTACACACTGAAACATTACACACTGAAACATTACACACTGAAACATTACAAACTGAAACATTACACACTGAAACATTACACACTGAAACATTGCACAGTGAAACATTACACACTGAAACATTACACACTGAAACATTGCACAGTGAAACATTACACACTGAAACATTACACACTGAAACATTACACACTGAAACATTACACACTGAAACATTACACACTGAAACATTGCACAGTGAAACATTACACACTGAAACATTACACACTGAAACATTACACAGTGAAACATTACACAGTGAAACATTACACACTGAAACATTACACACTGAAACATTAACACTGAAACATTACACACTGAAACATTACACACTGAAACAATACACAATGAAACATTACACACTTAAACATTACACACTGAAACATTACACACTGAAACATTACACACTGAAACAATACACACTGAAACATTACACACTGAAACATTACACACTGAAACATTACACACTGAAACATTACACACTGAAACATTACACAATGAAACATTACACACTGAAACATTGCACAGTGAAACATTACACACTAAAACAGTACACACTGAAACATTACACATTGAAACATTGCACAGTGAAACATTACACACTGAAACATTACACACTGAAACATTACACACTGAAACATTACAAACTGAAACATTACACACTGAAACATTACACACTGAAACATTGCACACTGAAACATTACACACTGAAACATTACACACTGAAACATTACACACTGAGTGTGCCACTAACCATAATATTCAACACATCCCTTGAAAATGGGCAGTTACCTGAGGTATGGAAGAAGGCCAACGTAGTTCCCATCTTTAAAAAAGGAGACAAAATAGAGGCACTAAACTATAGACCGGTATAACTTACATGTATAGTGTGCAAAGTCCTGGAGAAAATCATCAGGAAAAAAATGGTGGAGCACCTCGAGCTGAACAGGAAAATAAACACCAGGCAGCACGGATTACGGGAAGGCAAATCCTGTGTAACAAACCTCCTAGAGTTCTATGATAAAGTAACAGAGGTAAGGCAAGAGAGAGAAGGGTGGGTTGATTGCATTTTCCTGGACTGCAGGAAGGCCTTCGACACAGTTCCTCACATGAGATTAGTAAAGAAGTTGGAAGAACAAGCACGAATAACAGGAAGGGCACTGGAATGGATCAGGGAATACCTCACAGTATGGCAACAACGGGTCATGGTGCGTGGTGAGGTATCACAGTGGGCACCTGTGACGAGGGACGTTCCGCAGGGGTCAGTCCTAGGACCAGTGTTATTCTTGGTATATGTAAATGACATGACAGATGGTATAGACTCAGAAGTGTCTCTGTTCGCAGATGATGTGAAATTAATGAGGAGAATCACATCGGAGGAGGACCAAACAGGACTTCAAACAGACCTGGACAAGCTTGACATCTGGTCTAGCAAATGGCTTCTCGAATTCAATCCCACCAAATGCAAAGTCATGAAGATCGAAGAAGGGCAAAGAAGACCGCTGACAGAGTACAGGCTAGGCGGACAAAGGCTACAAACCTCGGAAAAGGAGAAAGACCTTGGGGTGAGTATAACGCCAAGCACGTCTCCGGAGGCACACATCAACCAGATAACTGCGGCAGCATATGGGCGACTGGTAAACCTAAGATTAGCGTTCCGTTACCTTAACAATGACTCGTTTAAGACACTGTACACCGTGTACGTCAGGCCTATACTAGAATATGCAGCACCAGTCTGGAACCCACACCTGGTCAAGCACATAAAGAAACTAGAGAAAGTGCAAAGGTTTGCGACAAGGTTAGTTCCACAACTCAGGGGTCTGTCCTATGAAGAAAGGCTGAGGGAAATAGGACTAACAACACTGGAGGAAAGAAGGGTCAGAGGAGACATGATAACGACATACAAAATACTGCGGGGAATCAACAAGGTAGACAGTGACAGGATGTTCCAGAGAGGGAACACAGAAACAAGGGGACACAACTGGAAGCTGAAGACTCAGATGAGTCAAAGGGATGTTAGGAAGCATTTCTTCAGCCACAGAGTAGTCAGGAAGTGGAATAGTCTAGAGAAAGACATAGTGGAGGCAGGAACCATACACAGTTTTAAGACGAGGTATGATAAAGCTCATGGAGCAGGGAGAGCAGATACCCAGTAGCGGGCAGCACAGAGGCAGGGCCAGGAGCTGAGTCTCGACCCCTGCAACCACAATTAGGTGAGTACAATTAGGTGAGTACTGAAACATTACACACTGAAACATTACACACTGAAACATTACACACTGAAATATTACACACTGAAACATTACACAATGAAACATTACACACTGAAACATTACACACTGAAACATTACACACTGAAACATTACACACTGAAACATTACACACTGAAACATTACACACTGAAACATTACACACTGAAACATTACATACTGAAACATTACACATTGAAACATTACACACTGAAACATTACACAGTGAAACATTGCACAGTGAAACATTACACACTGAAACATTACACACTGAAAATTACACACTGAAACATTGCACAGTGAAACATTACACACTGAAACATTACACACTGAAACATTGCACAGTGAAACATTACAAACTGAAACATTACACACTGAAACATTACACACTGAAACATTGCACACTGAAACATTACACACTGAAACATTACACACTGAAGCATTACACACTGAAACATTACACACTGAAACATTACACACTGAAACATTACACACTGAAACATTACACACAGAAACATTACACACTGAAACATTACACACTGAAACATTACACACTGAAACATTACACACTGAAACATTACACATTGAAACATTACACACTGAAACATTACACACTGAAACATTACACACTGAAACATTACACACTGAAACATTACACACTGAAACATTACACACTGAAACATTACACACTGAAACATTACACACTGAAACATTACACACTGAAACATTACACACTGAAACATTACACATTGAAACATTACACACTGAAACATTACACACTGAAACATTACACACTGAAACATTACACATTGAAACATTACACACTGAAACATTACACACTGAAACATTACACACTGAAACATTACACACTGAAACATTGCACAGTGAAACATTACAAACTGAAACATTACACAGTGAAACATTACACACTGAAACATTGCACACTGAAACATTGTATACTGAAACATTACACACTGAAACATTACACAGTGAAACATTGCACACTGAAACATTGCACAGTGAAACATTACACAGTGAAACATTACACACTGAAACATTACACACTGAAACATTGTATACTGAAATAGATAACTCATAAATGATCGTCTATTACAATATTAATTGTCCTGACACACGTAATCCTTCAGAGAGGTAGCAGGTAGCTATCTCCTAATTGTTGCAATCATAACCATGATTTTTAAAGGGGTGGACCGGTAAGCCAGCGGAAGTCCTCAGTCAGGTGAACAAAAGCTCCAGCTGTGGGTCATCATATGATAAGACACGAGTCAGGAAACACCTGTCCTGTTTCCTGACAAACATTATTCCTTTACAATGAAAATATTTTTTCTACTTTATATTGGGTTTGGTGAAACAGCTGGCTTCTGTATTTCATTATTGCTCTATACACCAGGTTAATTGTAGTAGGAGAGAAGCCCAGGTCAGGTCACAGGAGAGGGAGGCAGGTAGAGGGTCAGCTGATCAACTAGAGACGTCTCAAGTAGTCGCATGCTGTGCTACTCTCAGCATGCTGTGCTACTCTCAGCATGGTGTGCTACTCTCAGCATGCTGAGCTACTCTCAGCATGCTGAAGCTACTGTCAGCATGCTGTGCTACTCTCAGCATGCTGGAGCTACTATCAGCATGCTGAGCTACTCTCAGCATGCTGTGCTACTCTCAGCATGGTGTGCTACTCTCAGCATGGTGTGCTACTCTCAGCATGCTGAGCTACTATCAGAATGCTGTGCTACTTTCAGCATGCTGAGCTACTCTCAGCATGGTGTGCTACTCTCAGCATGCTGTGCTACTCTCAGCATGGTGTGCTACTCTCAGCATGGTGTGCTACTCTCAGCATGCTGTGCTACTCTCAGCATGCTGTGCTACTCTCAGCATGGTGTGCTACTCTCAGCATGGTGTGCTACTCTCAGCATGGTGTGCTACTCTCAGCATGGTGTGCTACCCTCAGCATAGTGTGCTACTCTCAGCATGCTGTGCTACTCTCAGCATGGTGTGCTACTCTCAGCATGGTGTGCTACTCTCAGCATGCTGTGCTACTCTCAGCATGGTTTGCTACTCTCAGCATGGTGTGCTACTCTCAGCATGGTGTGCTACTCTCAGCATGCTGTGCTACTCTCAGCATGCTGTGCTACTCTCAGCATGGTGTGCTACTCTCAGCATGCTGAGCTACTCTCAGCATGGTGTGCTACTCTCAGCATGCTGTGCTACTCTCAGCATGGTGTGCTACTCTCAGCATGGTGTGCTACTCTCAGCATGCTGTGCTACTCTCAGCATGCTGTGCTACTCTCAGCATGGTGTGCTACTCTCAGCATGGTGTGCTACTCTCAGCATGGTGTGCTACTCTCAGCATGGTGTGCTACTCTCAGCATGGTGTGCTACTCTCAGCATGCTGTGCTAGTCTCAGCATGGTGTGCTACTCTCAGCATGGTGTGCTACTCTCAGCATGCTGTGCTACTCTCAGCATGGTTTGCTACTCTCAGCATGGTGTGCTACTCTCAGCATGCTGTGCTACTCTCAGCATGCTGTGCTACTTTCAGCATGCTGTGCTACTCTCAGCATGGTGTGCTACTCTCAGCATGGTGTGCTACTCTCAGCATGGTGTGCTACTCTCAGCATGCTGTGCTACTCTCAGCATGGTGTGCTACTCTCAGCATGGTGTGCTACTCTCAGCATGGTGTGCTACTCTCAGCATGGTGTGCTACTCTCAGCATGCTGTGCTACTCTCAGCATGGTGTGCTACTCTCAGCATGCTGTGCTACTCTCAGCATGCTGTGCTACTCTCAGCATGGTGTGCTACTCTCAGCATGGTGTGCTACTCTCAGCATGGTGTGCTACTCTCAGCATGCTGTGCTACTCTCAGCATGGTGTGCTACTCTCAGCATGCTGTGCTACTCTCAGCATCATGTGCTACTCTCAGCATGGTGTGCTACTCTCAGCATGGTGTGCTACTCTCAGCATGGTGTGCTACTCTCAGCATGCTGTGCTACTCTCAGCATGGTGTGCTACTCTCAGCATGGTGTGCTACTCTCAGCATGCTGTGCTACTCTCAGCATGGTGTGCTACTCTCAGCATGCTGTGCTACTCTCAGCATGCTGTGCTACTCTCAGCATGCTGTGCTACTCTCAGCATGCTGTGCTACTCTCAGCATGCTGAGCTACTCTCAGCATGCTGTGCTACTCTCAGCATGCTGGAGCTACTCTCAGCATGCTGAGCTACTCTCAGCATGATGTGCTACTCTCAGCATGATGTGCTACTCTCAGCATGCTGTGCTACTCTCAGCATGCTGTGCTACTCTCAGCATGCTGGAGCTACTCTCAGCATGATGTGCTACTCTCAGTATGATGTGCTACTCTCAGCATGCTGTGCTACTCTCAGCATGGTGTGCTACTCTCAGCATGCTGTGCTACTCTCAGCATGCTGGAGCTACTCTCAGCATGATGTGCTACTCTCAGCATGATGTGCTACTCTCAGCATGCTGTGCTACTCTCAGCATGCTGTGCTACTCTCAGCATGGTGTGCTACTCTCAGCATGATGTGCTACTCTCAGTATGATGTGCTACTCTCAGCATGATGTGCTACTCTCAGCATGCTGTGCTACTCTCAGCATGCTGTGCTACTCTCAGCATGCTGGAGCTACTCTCAGCATGATGTGTTACTCTCAGCATGCTGTGCTACTCTCAGCATGCTGTGCTACTCTCAGCATGCTGAGCTACTCTCAGCATGATGTGCTACTCTCAGTATGATGTGCTACTCTCAGCATGGGGCTACAAGCACACGCATGGAAGGTGTATGCACGACGGGAAACACGAATGGGTACTAGTAGGCCTACAACTTTGTGTGGTTAACATATGCATTCATCAGTCGTAAATCCTCTCTACTTCGGTGTTGCTGATTTACAAGGGATTTAGTCGACTCTTAACCAGGCTGTGAAATATATAAATAATAGTCATTCATATCATGGTAAAACTAGCATGTATAGTGATGGAGCACCTTCCTGCAGGAGTGAGCGCCTACGATACTTGCGGGGGACCGCAGGCGGTGCTGCGGGCGGCGGTGACGGCTGTGGTGGACGGCGGCTACCTAGACTCCCCCAGGTGCAGGGCGGAACCTCACGTGGGCGTCCTACACTCACACCCACACCACGCCCACCTCTCTGCCTTCTTGAAGGTGCGCTCTTATAAACACATGGCTAGTGGCTAACCCAAAAATATTTAAATAAAAATTTTGATGTGAAGAAATGAAACTCGTTGCATTATAAACTATTATGAACATTTCGCTGTATATAAATCCTTACCAAGTTATGATAAAACTCTAATTAGAGGGAAAAGTTGTTTAACTAAAAGCTAGTGCTGCAAAATGTCTAGTCTTCGCTAGTGTCGCCAGTACTCCATTAAAATATTTTGATTATATTTTAGGTGTTACAGTCGTGGTATATATGTGGATAATAAAGTCTGTTAAGCGTTTTAAACTGAAGGAAGATTGGTGATTGTTTGTGTTTGTTTCATTAACATGAAAGATGGCAGGTATATATTATCACTGTCAACGTACACTCAATGTACACTTATTTATTTTCTTATACTATATTTCTAGTAGTTCATATTTTTGTAATATTTATTTATAAAATTAGAGACTCTGGTTTGAGACCAGGTGGTCTAAATTGTCTATATAGGTTTTATAGATTTTTGGCTGAACTTTTCTTTTCTGTATAGGACAGACTGGTTAATGCAGTCTGAACATTTGACATTTCTTGTATTATTTGGTAATTGCATAGACCTTGATCATACACTATCGTGCTAGACAGCACATTGTATGGCCTCTCTAATGTCATTGGGGTTTCATAGATAACGACATCTACGCAACTTTTGGATACTAATGAACTAAATACAAATAAGTAATGTTTCTTTTTACTAGCATAATTTCATGTAAAGATCAGGAATTTAAAAATATATATTCTATGTAGTTTACCAGATAACACGCACATTAATTAAACTATTTATAACAAGCAGTGAGTCAGAGAGCCAAGGTAGCGGTCACTGTCGTGGCCCACTACTGGGCCAACCAACACTAGATTATTACCTGTGAGTAGACACCACTGTCTGTAGCAGTGCCACAGTGGTTACTTCTTATTACTCTCCCACACTATCACGTGACGATAACTTATCAATTTACACACACACTCACTTTATATATATATATATATATATATATATATATATATATATATATGCTAGGAATTCGCAAGAGCAGGCGAAATATTCACAAACACTGATCTCTGGCCGACGGAGACTCGAACCTACGAACCTCATGAAAAGGTACGCAGTGCTTTGCCGACCGTACCACACTGGTCCAATACCTTGGCATCCAGCTTTCGCTAGACGTTATTCCAAGGCAGCCAGCTTTCAGACAGGTGGCTTACAGCTTTCATCTCATCCCCTGCATGCATCGACACGACTAGAGATTTTTACAATGCTAGGAATTCGCAAGAGCAGGCGAAATATTCACAAACACTGATCTCTGGCCGACGGAGACTCGTAGGTACGTAGGTTCGAGTCTCCGTCGGCCAGAGATCAGTGTTTGTGAATATATATATATATATATATATATATATATATATATATATATATATATATATATATATATATATAGAAAGAGAGAGAGAGAGAGAGAGAGAGAGAGATCGCAGTCAGCAGGACTCGATACTGCTTCTGAGACGGACAAGATTCCCAGGCAGCACTCGGTCACACAAATGCCACATAGACTGGGCAGCCTGGTTCACAAACCATGTTTCTTCCCCAGCCTGGGCACATCAGTGAGCCTTAAGCATAGATTCAAGCTATTTCAATCTCCTCCTGTATGTTCTGACCTCTAAAGCGATTTTTTATATCAATGCACTACACAGAAACAAGCGGGTATATACAGAGGATGATCGCATGGCTTGTGAACCAGGGTGCCCAGTCTATGTGGCATTTGTGTGGCCGAGTGGTCTAGACAATCATTCATTGCCCACTCCCCTTCTAGGCAAGATGCTACATATGATTGGGACCCCTCCCTTAGACCTAATTAAATCTATAGCTGAACTGTTCTTACTAGCAGCTCTTCTCTCCTACCCTTCCCAATATCATTTCCACCAGCACTGAGACAGATAATGGCCTTGTTCCCATTACCTGACATGATATTATCCAACCTGTTGACTATGTCACCAACACCAGCTCCAGGAAAACACACACTTTGTTCACCTGCCTAGCTTGGCCGGTAGGCCTACAGCAGTGCTCCTTCCTTATTATGTTTTTAAGGCTTTATATTTCATTCAGTCAATGTACAGAACCTATACAAGAAATACTGTCTTTGCTGATTAGTAATAAGATACATTAACTATATAATTTTCAAATAAATATCAGTACATTTTTTACTTTTTTTAAATAATAAATTTAGGTATTTAATCTTATATATTGTCACGAAATTAAAAATAAAATACATTTGTATCATTTGAAAAAGTATTTATCAGCCCTGGGTTTTAAATACTTGACTTGCGGCATGTTAATTAATGCTATGGAACTACTAAGGTTTCTATAATTGCCATTTTCAAATTCCATAGATTGATTTGAAATTCCATAGACAATGTAATTTGATATATCAAACTTCACTGTTGAGCATCTTAATTAGGCTGTTAAGGCATTCTTGTTTTAAACTCGTATATTTCCCTACTGAACAACTCTTCATTCTTATCTGCACTTGGATGTTGTTTGCCTGGTATGCCAAACTTTCTTCCTGATAGGATTTAAGTATTGCCTCCGTCAGCGTGGGAAGTGAAGACCAGCTGCCCCAGCTGGAGGCTCTCATGCAGCTCCTGGTTACACTGAACTGGACCTCAGTGGCTGTGGCTGCTCCCTCCATCCAGGTTAGTAGTCCAGTTCCTGACCTTCCATTAGTTAGGTAATAATCGACAGCAATAACGTTACTAAGGTTGCAACCAACCTAATTACTACCAAGTAAATATAATTACTACCAAGTAAATATAATTACTACCAAGTAAATATAATTACTACAAAGTAAATATAATTACTACCAAGTAAATATAATTACTACCAAGTAAATATAATTACTACCAAGTAAATATAATTACTACCAAGTAAATATAATTACTACCAAGTAAATATAATTACTACCAAGTAAATATAATTACTACCAACTAAATATAATTACTACCAAGTAAATATAATTACTACCAAGTAAATATAATTACTACCAACTAAATATAATTACTACCAAGTAAATATAATTACTACCAAGTAAATATAATTACTACCAGGTAAATATAATTACTACCAAGTAAATATAATTACTACCAAGTAAATATAATTACTACCAAGTAAATATACTTAACTACCAGTAAATAAATTCAACTTTAAGTAA
This sequence comes from Cherax destructor, assembly GCA_009830355.1. Classification (NCBI taxonomy): domain Eukaryota; kingdom Metazoa; phylum Arthropoda; class Malacostraca; order Decapoda; family Parastacidae; genus Cherax; species Cherax destructor. The sequence goes on from WNWK01003727.1 coordinate 39,003, forward strand.
ATTCCAATTTAACTAAAAGGCCTTGAAAGGTAATTACTATCTCATTTAAAGTTTTTAACTATGAAGCGTTAATTTAATTCTTGCAATAAATTTTAATATAAATATAAAACGCTTTAAAAATTCCATTAACGTCAAAATGAAATGAAAATAAACATAACGGCGTTTACACATCTGGCAGCGCAGTGTCTGAAGAGTCCCAGGTAACGTTCACATCAGCAGACAGGTAACGTTCACATCAGCAGACAGGTAACGTTCACATCAGCAGACAGGTAACGTTCACATCAGCAGACAGGTAACGTTCACATCAGCAGACAGGTAACGTTCACATCAGCAGACAGGTAACGTTCACATCAGCAGACAGGTAACGTTCACATCAGCAGACAGGTAACGTTCACATCAGCAGACAGGTAACGTTCACATCAGCAGACAGGTAACGTTCACATCAGCAGACAGGTAACGTTCACATCAGCAGACAGGTAATGTTCACATCAGCAGACAGGTAACGTTCACATCAGCAGACACATCACATGTAGTTTGAAATTTGGTGAAAAAGCAGAAACTAGTTGACTAGTGGAGCAGCGAGTCTGTAACTAGACCAGAGTGATCTTCTTCCACAGGTACTACAACAGTTTGGTCACTTGGCAGCACAGTCCAGAGTGTGTGTTGGAGCAGAGGCCATCCTTCCTCCACCTACCAGGTACTGTTATACTACCAGGTACCACAACACTATCAGGTACCACAACACTACCAGTTACCACAACACTATCAGGAAACATATCACTACCAGGTAACGCAACACTTCCAGGTACCATTACACCACTAGGTGACACAACACTACCAGGTACAACAAAACGATCAGATGCAACACCACCAGTTACTACAACGCTACCAGGTAATAAAACACTACCATATACCACAACACTACCAGGAAGCACAACACTACCAAGTACTATAACACTAACAAATATCACAAAAGTACCAGGTACCACAACACTACCATGTACTACAGCACTACCAGGTACTACAAAAATACCAGGTACAACAACACTACCAGGTTCTACAACACTACCAGGTACTATAAAACTACCAGGTACAACACTACCAGGTACAATAACACTACCAGGTACAACACTACCAGGTACAATAACACTACCAGATACAACACTACCAGGTACTATAACACATCCAGGTACAACAACACTATCAGGTACTATAGCACTTCAAGGTACTACAACACTGCCAGGTACTACAGCACTATCAGGTACTACAACATTAGCAGGTATTATAACACTACCAGGTACTACAACACTATCAGGTACTACAACATTAACAGGTATTACAACAGTACCAGGTACAACAACACAACCAGGTACTATAACTCTACCAGGTACTACAACAGTACCAGGTACTACAACACTACCAGGTTCTACAGCACTACCAGGTACTACAACACAACCAGGTACTATAACTCTACCAGATACAACAACACTACCAGTTACAACAACACTACCAGGAACTACAACACTACCAGGTACAACAACACTACCAGGTACAACAACACTACCAGGTACAACAACACTACCAGCTACAACAACACTACCAGGTACAACAACACTACCAGCTAAAACAACACTACCAGGTACAACAACACTACCAGGTACTACAACACTACCAGATACTACTACACTACCAGGAACTACAACACTACTAGATACAACAACACTACCAGGTACAAAAACACTACAAGGTACTACAACACTATCAGGTTCAACAACACTACCAGGTACTACAACACTACCAGGTACTACAACACTATCAGGTTCAACAACACTACCAGGTACTACAACACTACCAGGTACTACAACACTATCAGGTTCAACAACACTACAAGGTACTACAACACTCTCAGGTACTACAACACTACTAGGTGTAACAACACTACCAGGTACAACAACAACAGGTACTACAACACTTTCAGGATCTATAAAACTACCAGGTACTACAACACTACCAGGAAACAACACTAACAGGTACTACAACACTACCAGGTACAACACTACCCGGTACAACACTACCAGGTACTACAACACTACCAGCGACAACACAACCAGGTACAACAACACTACCAGGTACTACAACACTACCAGGTACTACAACACTACCAGGTACTATAATACTACCAGGTACAGCAACACTACCAGGTACTACAACACTACCAGGTTCAAGAATACTACCAGGTACTACAACAATACCAGGTACAACAACATAACCAGGTACAACAACACTACCAGGTACTATAACACTACCAGGTACAACAACACTACCAGGAACAACAACACTACCAAGTACAACAACACTACCAGGTACTATAACACTACCAGGTACAACAACATTACCAGGTACTACAACACTACAGGTACAACAACACTACCAGCTACAATAACACTACCAAGTACTACAACACTACCAGGTACTACAACACTATCAGGTACAACAACGGTACCAGCTACAATACCACTACCAAGTACTATAACACTACCAGGTACAACAACACTACCAGGAACAACAACACTACCAGGTACTACAACACAACCAGGTACAACAACAGTACCAGGTACTATAACACTACCTGGTACTACAACAGTACCAGGTACTACAAAACTGCCAGGTACTACAACACTACCAAATACTACGACACTATCAGGTACTACAACACTACCAGGTGCAACAACACAACCAGGTACAACAACACTACCAGGTACTACAATGTTACCAGGTACTACAACACTACCACGTGCAACAACACATCTAGGTACTACAACATATCCAGGTACTACAACACTACCAGGTACAACAACACTACCAGGTACTACAACACTACCAGGTACTACAACACTACCAGGTACTACAACACTACCAGGTACTACAACACTATCAGGTTCAACAACACTACAAGGTACTACAACACTCTCAGGTACTACAACACTACTAGGTGCAACAACACTACCAGGTACAACAACACCAGGTACTAAAACACTTTCAGGATCTATAAAACTACCAGGTACAACACTACCAAGTACAACACTACCAAGAACTACAACACGACCAGGTACTACAACACTCCCAGGTACAACAACACAACCAGGTACTACAACACTACCAGGTACAACACTACCCGGTACAAAACTACCAGGTACTACAACACTACCAGCGACAACACAACCAGGTACAACAACACTACCAGGTACTACAACACTACCAGGTACTACAACACTACCAGGTACTATAATACTACCAGGTACAACAACACTACCAGGTACTACAACATTACCAGGTTCAAGAATACTACCAGGTACTACAACACTACCAGGTATTATAACACTATCAGGTACAACAACACAACCAGGTACTATAACACTACCAGGTACAATACTACCAGGTACAACACTAACAGGTACAACAACACTAACAGGTACTACAACACTACATGGTACTACAACAATACCAGGTACAACAACATTACCAGGTACAACAACACTACCAGGTACTATAACACTACCACGTACAACAACACTACCAGATACTTCAACACTACCAGGTACAACAATACTGCCGGAACAACACTACCAGGTACTATACCACTACCAGGTACAACAACACTACCAGGTACTACAACACTACCAGGTACAACAACACTACCAGGTACAACAACACTACCAGGTACAACAACACTACCAGGTACTACAACACTATCAGGTACAACAACACTACCAGCTACAATTACAATACCAGGTACTACAACAAAACCAGGTACAACAACACTACCAGGTACAACAACACTACCAGGTACTACAACAAAACCAGGTACAACAACAGTACCAGGTACTATAACACTACCTGGTACTACAACAGTACCAGGTACTACAAAACTGCAAGGTACTACAACACTACCAGGTACTACAACACTACCAGGTACAACAACACTACCAGGTAGTACAACACTACCAGGTACTACAACAATATCAGGTACAACAACACTACCAGGTACTACAACACTACCAGGTACAACAACACTACCAGGTACAACAACGGTACCAGGTACAACAACACTACCAGGTACAACAACACTACCAGGTACAACAACACTACCAGGTACAACAACACTACCAGGTACAACAACACTACCAGGTACTACAACACTACCAGTTTCTTGGCAAGGGGTTCAGCTATGTTGTAGAAGCCGTTGTTCTGGTTGAAGTTGTTGGATATACAGATAAGTGATGATTCCAGGATTCTTCGGTATTGAGTGTTGTCTTCTCTGGCGATGAGTCTTGCGTTTCTGTAGTTGATTAAATGTTTGTGTGAATTTCGGTGTTGAACACAGGCATTTCTTGGGTCGTCAGATCTGCCTGCGTACTGGTGTTCTGAAATGCGTGTTTGAAGGTCTCTGGATGTTTCGCCGACGTATAATTTGCTGCAGCCATTACAAGGGATTGTGTATACCCTGCAGTGGATTGAAGCTTGTCCTGTCTGTTACTTGTAATGTCCTTGATGGTGGTGGATGTGGAGGTAGATATTTGGAATGAGGTATTCGAAAAGATGTTGGAAACGTGCTTGGCAATGGAGTTTTGATTCTGTATGATTGATGTCATAAATGTAGTTTTGTATTTTTGTCTCATTCATTTTTCTCTATTTATAACGAGATTAAATTTAGAAAATCTCATCTGATGGTAGTGTAAATATCTTTACTGACACCAGCATTGTTCCTATCATCAGTGTGGACTGTGCTGACTCCTTTATTTAAGCTTCTGGTGCTTTCACCCATCAGAAACATGTTTAGAAACTAGCATTCCCAGCATTCTACATATCCTTAATTGTTAGAAACGTGCTGCAATAATCTTGAAACACAAAAATAAAAAAGAAAGCAAAGCATCACGAAGATTTTGGACCAACAAAGTCGACCACAAAATAATCGTCGTAACCTCTACTGTTATCAATGACACACCAGAGGAAAAAAACAAACATATGCAGAAGCTGGTGTTCATGAAATTCCGCCTTTTTCGTTCCATCTACTATTATAAGGAGTGAAAATACACGAAATAACATCTATTGATTAGATTTTTTTTATGCTAATAAGAGAGTTACTGCTCTGACACTCCTAAAGCAGGACACTTTGAATATGTTCTAAAGATGTTTGAAGTACCAGGGTAAATGACAGTTGTGAAAAGAAAAAAGTTTGGCATTAGGCAGTTCGCTGGGCTGTGCGCTCGTGGATAAATCATTAAAATGTCGACCTTTTGATGTATCTACTTTTAAAAGAGTGATGGGCATGTCAGATAATTATCTAGTGGTAGGAGTAAAATGCAGGTGGAGCACAAAGAAATTAGTGTCAGTGGCTAGAAGATAATAGATAGTAAATCAAATAAAGAAGGAGAGAAATTATTAAAGGAATGTTGACTTAAAAACAAGAGTGATAAGCAGAAAAAGTTGAACGAAATATTGTTAGAGTGATAATGATTAAAGTAAGGCATAGTGGTTAAGAAAAATGTGGACGGAAAAAAGAGAAGAGTGTTTAATGTAGATAATGAAATGAAGGAAGAGATTTCATGTTTTGGGCAATAAAGAATAGGATTTGCTAGATAGATTGAACGGTGAGGCATTTAGCAACGTGAAGATGGGGAGACTAGTGGTGGTGGGGAGACTAGTGGTGGTGAGGAGACTAGTGGTGGTGGGCAGACTAGCGGTGGTGAGGAGACTAGTGGTGGTGTGTAAACTAGCGGTGGTGAGGAGACTAGTGGTGGTGGGGAGACTTGTAGTGGTGGGGAGACTTGTGGTGGTGGGGAGACTAGTGGTAGTGGGGAGACTTGTGGTGGTGGGGAGACTTGTGGGGGTGGGGAGACTAGTGGTAGTGGGGAGACTAGTGATGGTGGGAAGACTTGTGGTGGTGGGGAGACTTGTGGTGGTGGGGAGACTAGTGGTGGTGGGGAGACTAGTGGTGGTGGGGAGACTTGTGGTGGTGGGGAGAATAGTGGTGGTGGGGAGACTAGTGGTGGTAAGGAGACTAGTGGTGGTGGGAAGACTTGTGGTGGTGGGGAGACTAGTGGTGGTGGGAAGACTTATAGTGGTGGGGAGACTAGTGGTGGTGGTGGGAAGACTTGTAGTGGTGGGGAGACTAGTGGTAGTTCCATGTATAGTTCCATGTATAGTTCCATGTATAGTTCCATGTATAGTTCCATGTATAGTTCCATGTATAGTTCCATGTATAGTTCCATATATAGTTCCATGTATAGTTCCATGTATAGTTCCATGTATAGTTCCATATATAGTTCCATGTATAGTTCCATGTATAGTTCCATGTATAGTTCCATATATAGTTCCATGTATAGTTCCATGTATAGTTCCATATATAGTTCCATGTATAGTACCATGTATAGTTCCATGTATAGTTCCGTGGAGGAAGAAATAAGGGGACATTTGAGAGTAAGAATTATTGATAAATGAAGATTTTTAAGCATACTAAATAAAATGATTGTCAACAAAAATGTAAAGTAGAAAGTGAGTATATTATGATAAAAATGAAGAACTCTTTAATTTATAGCTTTAGAAAATGCATATGACAGAGTGGATAGTGAAGCACTGCTGCAATGTTGCAGATGTACAGTAAAGCTGCTACAGTGTTGCAGATGTACAGTAAAGCTGCTGCAGTGTTGCAGATGTACAGTAAAGCTGCTGCAGTGTTGCAGATGTACAGTAAAGCTGCTGCAGTGTTGCAGATGTACAGTAAAGCTGCTGCAGTGTTGCAGATGTACAGTAAAGCTGCTGCAGTGTTGCAGATGTACAGTAAAGCTGCTGCAGTGTTGCAGATGTACAGTAAAGCTGCTGCAGTGTTGCAGATGTACAGTAAAGCTGGTGTAGTGTTGCAGATGTACAGTAAAGCTGATGTAATGTTGCAGATGTACGGTAAAGCTGCTGCAGTGTTGCAGATGTACAGTAAAGCTTCTGCAGAGTTGCAGATATACGGTAAAGCTGGTGCAGTGTTTGAGATGTACGGTAAAGCTGATGCAGTGTTGCAGATGTACAGTAAAGCTGCTGCAGTGTTGCAGATGTACAGTAAAGCTGCTGCAGTGTTGCAGATGTACGGTAAAGCTGCTGCAGTGTTGCAGATGTATGGTAAAGTTGCTGCAGTGTTGCAGATGTACAATAAAGCTGGTGCAGTGTTGCAGATGTACAGTAAAGTTGCCGAAGTGTTGAAGATGTACGGTAAAGCTGCTGCAGTGTTGCAGATGTACAATAAACCTGGTGCAGTGTTGCAGATGTACAGTAACACTGGTGCAGTGTTGCAGATGTGCAGTAAAGCTGGTGCAGTGTTGCAGATGCACAGTAAAGCTGGTGCAGTGTTGCAGATGTACAGTAAAGCTGGTGCAGTGTTGCAGATGTACAGTAACGCTGGTGCAGTGTTGCAGATGTACGGTAAAGCTGGTGCAGTGTTGAAGATGTACAGTAAAGCTGCTGCAGTGTTACATATGTACAGTAAAACTGGTGCAGTGTTGCAGATGTACGGTAAAGCTGGTGCAGTGTTGCAGATGTACGGTAAAGCTGGTGCAGTGTTGCAGATGTACAGTAAAGCTGCTGCAGTGTTACATATGTACAGTAAAACTGGTGCAGTGTTGCAGCTGTACGGTGAAGCTGCTGCAGTATTTCAGATGTACAGTAAAGCTGCTGCAGTGTTGCAGATGTATCGTAAAGCTGCTGTAGTGTTGCAGATGTACAGTAAAGCTGCTGCAGTGTTGCAGATGTACGGTAAAGCTGGTGCAGTGTTGCAGATGTACAGTAAAGCTGCTGCAGTGTTGCAGATGTACGGTAAAGCTGCTGCAGTGTTGCAGATGTACAGTAAAGCTGGTGCAGTATTGCAGATGTACAGTAAAGCTGCTGTAGTGTTGCAGATGTACAGTAAAGCTGGTGCAGTATTGCAGATGTACAGTAAAGCTTGTGCAGTGTTACAGATGTACGGTAAAGCTGGTGCAGTGTTGCAGATGTACAGTAAAGCTGCTGCAGTGTTGCAGATGTACAGTAAAGCTGGTGCAGTGTTGCAGATGAACAGTAAAACTGGTGCAGTGTTGCAGATGTACAGTAAAACTGGTAAGCTGGTGAGAGTTTTAATGAATTTTATGTCGATATAAAGGTTGGTGTTAAGTGATGCAGGAGAGACGTGGAATATTTTCCAAGATATGAAGTCCTTAGACAGAGGAGTTTGATTGCACTGTACTTGATAAGTGTTCGTATATAATATGGGATTGTAAAAAAAAAAATGATAGAGATTATGGAGAAGCGTGATCATAAAAGGCAATGAATATGACCTAAAGTTATAGTTGTCACTTAAGTTCTTTGTGGTAAAGTGTTTTTGGCATATTCACAAGACATATTATACAAGTTGTTGCAGCAAGTTCATAAGTGTTGTGTGTTTGTGTTAAATAAAGTAATTGAAAGTGAACAAGACAAGAGAAAGGTGATAAGAGTAAGTACAAGGGTTGGGAATAAAATACTGGTGGTCACATCTGTGGGAAAGGCTATGGAGGAAATAAATGTATTTACATATTTGCTAAAGATGTTTTGGAAAATGAAATTTAAAAATATGATGTAAATCACATAACAAATGAGAGTAAGAAAATAGCAAGAATGTTGAGGATTTTGAGGAAATAAGAAGTTTTTGAAAGGACACAAAATGGGAACTCATCAAAGAGTAATGGAAGGAGTGAAGACGCAGTGTTGGAAATTAATACGTAGTGTGAATATTATGTAGAAATATATGGAGCAAAAAATGATAAGAATATGTTGTGGTGAGGGAAGCGAGATTGTTGAGAATGTTGGATCAAGATGAATGGATGAAGAGAGATAGGCACATTAGAAGGATGTATACAATTAGCATGTATGGACCGAGGTAAATGGGTCGTTCAAAGAAGAACCAAAGAAGGGAAAGTTATATTTGATGTCAGGGTTGTAAAAGTAATAAATTTGTGATTATTGAAAAAAAATATTTATTAAATTGCTAACAGTATTAGTACTATTTGATTTATATTTTGGTTTAGTAAAGAATGCAATATAAGTTACAAATGTAATATCTGTAGTTGAAGTAATAAGACATGAAATGCTGTTGTTTAGAAAACTAATAAACAAGTCTAAAATGTTGTGGGAAAAATAACATTGTATTCTCTATGCTTCGTTTGGGATCTGCATCGTGCATTATTTTTTTGTAATTTTTTAAAATATTTTTCATGCAGTTCAACTAACTACACAGCCACCAGCTCATTTCCATTAACTCCGGAAATAATTAACATTAGTTGGACATAACTAATCTATGAAACACTACTTTTACTATTAATAATAATTACTTTAGTATTCTGGATGGGAATTTTTTTGTTTCTCTCCCGTAGATGTCTTTGGCATTTCAGGTTAAAAACAACACTTGAACTTGTTGTAGATTTGACTCTCTGGATACTTCTTGTAACACTAGTTTGTATTGCCAGTAACAACCTGTATGAGTCGCTGGTGGAGGTGCTGGGGAAGGGCGGCCCGCGTGGCATGGTGCTGATAGGACCTCAAGATCACCTCCAAGCTGCCCTCCTCACTGCCGCCCACAACTACACCAACTTGCACTGGGTCCTGGCACCTACGGGTCCTATCCAGGAGAGCGTCTTCCAAGGTTAGTGTTTTCAACACATTACTCAATATTTCTGTTAGTAACTAGTCTTTCCAATAGTAATGTTTAAATAAGTTTTTTATATTATTACGAATACGAGAGTTGACTGCTTGGCCACGCTTTATTCAGCCAAAAGGAGAGTCCGGTTTCTTTTCAGGATGTTAATTAGGTATTGAGCGTGGTTTATTCAACAAATAAGAGAGCATGGCATGCATGCACGTGGCTGCGGAGTTAGTGACAGATTTCTGCAAATCAGGAATTAGGTGTATTTGGCGAGCACCAGGAATCTGATTACTGAGAGTGGCGATTTTGTCTTAGCAAATCATAGTGCATTCTGCCATATAGATGTAAGTCTTATCACCTATGCTGATGATTTTGCTAGGGCATCCCAGCACTCTCTAGGGCTTATAACATCGTCATGCAAAAAACTTGGACTTAAGATCACAAAGGGAAAAATCACAGGCGATGATGCTCTAATCCATGGACCATCATCCAGCATCACATTCAAGACACTGAGATTGAATAATAGGCACTTATTTATACTTTGGCGTTTGGATTAACAAGAAGCTACTCTTTGGGATTCAGTTTTGACCAAAGCGGTATGCCTTCAGTCAGAGGCTCAGCTGCCTTCCTTCCCAAACAGAGTGGACGTCATCAGTGTTTGCTAAGTGGTCTAGATTCTTTATCAACAGAGAGGTGCCCCGCTGAAAACAATAGTTTCTGCAGCCATTGCGCAGCACCGTACTGTCTTCACTGACAGCTCTTGGCACAAATCCCTCTTAGATGTTGGGCGTAATCTATTAATTACTCAGCTCTTAACTGATAAAGATGGCTTGCCGGCAGAGGGGAACAGCTCACCCCCGATCCTGGTTTCCCGAGCCAGATGATTTTCTTGACTTGCCCTGCTCGATCAGTAAGCACCTCTGCAGTCCTGACGCTCTGAGGCTAAATGTGGACTCGAACATGGCCCAAGTTGACAGCTCCACCAGTCAGTAATACTTCACTGATGGTTCATTTGACCCCAAGAAGAAGATATCACAAGTTGGTATGTGCCACAATTGGGCACACAAGCGACTGCGGACCTTATGACTGCACCATATTGGAGGGTGAGCTGTGGCGATGCAACAAGCCTGACTCGTGTGTTAAGGCACCCCTGGCTACACCACGTCATGGGTGAGCTGTGGCGATGCAACAAGCCTGACTCGTGTGTTAAGGCACCCCTGGCTGCACCACGTCATGGGTGAGCTGTGGTGATGCAACAAGTCTGACTCGTGTGTTAAGGCACCCCTGGCTGCACCACGTCATGGGTGAGCTGTGGTGATGCAACAAGCCTGACTCGTGTGTTAAGGCACCCCTGGCTGCACCACGTTATCTACACTAATTTCACTGCTGGGATCCTTGCCCTCAAAACAGTGTCGGCTCGTAGCTAAAATTAGTGGAGGTGCTGCTTCAGAAAAAAATAGCCATTGTTTTAATATTGTGTAAAACGAAGCAAATATATAAAAAGAAAATTTATATATAAGCTTGATAAAATCATAAACAAAAAAATATTTGTTACCTAAATTGTTACAGTCCGAGTTTGATCCATTCATTTAAAAACGAAATCCATTCTTCTTGTTCTACTGTGCGCGAAGATTAATAATTTTCTCCTTTATCTCTTAATGATTGTTGAGGAATTTTTTCTCCATTGAAAGAACTGCAAGTGTGTTTAGTCTTTCAGGATTCATAGTGATCCTTAGGAAAGTTTTATTCTTTTCAGTGTTGAAAAGCAGCGTTCTGGCACTGATGTTGTCATGGCAGCGTTATGGCTCTGATGTTGTCATGGCAGCGTTATGGCTCTGATGTTGTCATGGCAGCGTTCTGGCTCTGATGTTGTCATGGCAGCGTTCTGGCACTGATGTTGTCATGGCAGCGTTATGGCTCTGATGTTGTCATGGCAGCGTTCTGGCACTGATGTTGTCATGGCAGCGTTATGGCTCTGATGTTGTCATGGCAGCGTTCTGGCACTGATGTTATCATGGCAGCGTTCTGGCTCTGATGTTGTCATGGCAGCGTTCTGGCTCTGATGTTGTCATGGCAGCGTTCTGGCACTGATGTTGTCATGGCAGCGTTCTGGCTCTGATGTTGTCATGGCAGCGTTCTAGCACTGATGTTGTCATAGCAGCGTTATGGCTCTGATGTTGTCATGGCAGCGTTATGGCTCTGATGTTGTCATGGCAGCGTTCTGGCTCTGATGTTGTCATGGCAGCGTTCTGGCACTGATGTTGTCATGGCAGCGTTATGGCTCTGATGTTGTCATGGCAGCGTTCTGGCACTGATGTTGTCATGGCAGCGTTATGGCTCTGATGTTGTCATGGCAGCGTTCTGGCTCTGATGTTGTCATGGCAGCGTTCTGGCACTGATGTTGTCATGGCAGCGTTATGGCTCTGATGTTGTCATGGCAGCGTTCTGGCACTGATGTTGTCATGGCAGCGTTCTGGCTCTGATGTTGTCATGGCAGCGTTCTGGCTCTGATGTTGTCATGGCAGCGTTCTGGCACTGATGTTGTCATGGCAGCGTTCTGGCTCTGATGTTGTCATGGCAGCGTTCTAGCACTGATGTTGTCATGGCAGCGTTATGGCTCTGATGTTGTCATGGCAGCGTTATGGCTCTGATGTTGTCATGGCAGCGTTCTGGCTCTGATGTTGTCATGGCAGCGTTCTGGCACTGATGTTGTCATGGCAGCGTTATGGCTCTGATGTTGTCATGGCAGCGTTCTGGCACTGATGTTGTCATGGCAGCGTTATGGCTCTGATGTTGTCATGGCAGCGTTCTGGCTCTGATGTTGTCATGGCAGCGTTCTGGCTCTGATGTTGTCATGGCAGCGTTATGGCTCTGATGTTGTCATGGCAGCGTTCTGGCACTGATGTTGTCATGGCAGCGTTATAGCTCTGATGTTGTCATGGCAGCGTTCTGGCTCTGATGTTGTCATGGCAGCGTTCTGGCTCTGATGTTGTCATGACAGCGTTCTGGCTCTGATGTTGTCATGGCAGCGTTATGGCTCTGATGTTTTCATGGCAGCGTTATGGCTCTGATGTTGTCAGGGCAGCGTTCTGGCACTGATGTTGTCATGGCAGCGTTCTGGCTCTGATGTTGTCATGGCAGCGTTATGGCTCTGATTTTGTCATAGCAGCGTTATATCTCTGATGTTGTCATGGCAGCGTTATGGCTCTGATGTAGTCATGGCAGCGTTATGGCTCTGATGTTGTCATGACAGCGTTCTGGCTCTGATGTTGTCATGACAGCGTTCTGGGTCTGATGTAGTCATGGCAGTGTTATGGCTCTGATGTTGTCATGACAGTGTTCTGGCTCTGATGTTGTCATGGCAGCGTTCTGGCTCTGATGTTGTCATGGCAGCGTTATGGCTCTGATGTAGTCATGGCAGCGTTCTGGCTCTGATGTAGTCATGGCAGCGTTCTGGCTCTGATGTAGTCATGGCAGCGTTCTGACTCTGATGTAGTCATGGCAGCGTTATGGCTCTGATGTAGTCATGGCAGCGTTATGGCTCTGATGTAGTCATGGCAGCGTTATGGCTCTGATGTAGTCATGGCAGCGTTATGGCTCTGATGTTGTCATGGCAGCGTTCTGGCTCTGATGTTGTCATGGCAGCGTTCTGGCTCTGATGTTGTCATGGCAACGTTCTGGCTCTGATGTTGTCATGGCAGCGTTCTGGCTCTGATGTTGTCATGGCAGCGTTCTGGCTCTGATGTTGTCATGGCAGCGTTCTGGCTCTGATGTTGTCATGGCAGCGTTATGGCTCTGATGTTATCATGGCAGCGTTCTGGCTCTGATGTTGTCATGGCAGCGTTCTGGCTCTGATGTTGTCATGGCAGCGTTCTGGCTCTGATGTTGTCATGGCAGCGTTCTGGCTCTGATGTTGTCATGGCAGCGTTCTGGCTCTGATGTTGTCATGGCAGCGTTCTGGTTCTAATGTTGTCATGGCAGCGTTCTGGCTCTGATGTTGTCATGGCAGCGTTCTGGCTCTGATGTTGTCATGGCAGCGTTCTGGCTCTGATGTTGTCATGGCAGCGTTCTGGCTCTGATGTTGTCATGGCAGCGTTCTGGCTCTGATGTTGTCATGGCAGCGTTCTGGTTCTTATGTTGTCATGGCAGCGTTCTGGCTCTGATGTTGTCATGGCAGCGTTCTGGCTCTGATGTTGTCATGGCAGCGTTCTGGCTCTGATGTTGTCATGGGAATTGTCAAGAGGATTTTTATCAATTTCGTAATTTCACTAAGAACATCATCGAGATTATTTTCCAAGATACATTTCAGCAGCTCAATTAATTTTCAATATTCATGCATATCAGATCTACAATATTCATGCATATCAGATCTACAATATTCATGCATATCAGATCTACAATATTCATGAATATCAGATCTACAATATTCATGCATATCAGATCTACATATTCATTTAAGTACATTCAGCACTCAATTGAATTTTAATATTCGCTTCGGGAGCTTTCAAGCTCCTGGAGACAATCTACAATATGTCACATTAGTCAATTCTTACTAACATATTGTCGGTAATTCTACCAATATTATTACAATATTCATGCATATCAGATCTACAATATTCATGAATATCAGATCTACAATATTCATGCATATCAGATCTACAATATTCATGAATATCAGATCTACAATATTCATGAATATCAGATCTACAATATTCATGCATATCAGATCTACAATATTCATGAATATCAGATCTACAATATTCATGCATATCAGATCTACAATATTCATGAATATCAGATCTACAATATTCATGAATATCAGATCTACAATAGAATACTTTTAGTTCAGTTTCAATCTTTTCTTCGTCAATGATGGGATATACTTCAGTGGTCAGTACTGTGTCTATCTCATAACAATGCAGTGTCAACCAGCACCGTATAATAGAGCCTGGAGTAGAGCCCAATGCACAGCAGTACACTGAAAATGCGGAGAAATAACAATATCCTCATGGCTAACTGTCAGTCAAGCGACCTTTTGCTCCGTTATCTGCTGGAGTGTTAGGTCATCTTGCCTCTCCGCAGGCTGCCACCGCCTGGGGGAGGACCCAGGGTTCCTGAGGCCCTTGTGTTCCTGAGGATCAATGACCCGGGAATACTAATGTCCTTTTTCATAATGTACTCTCCATCTCAATAGCGTGGTGGCAGGTACCAGGAATTGAGATAACCGCTAGTAGTAACAATCATGCATTCTCAAGAAAGTGTGAACGGAGAAAGAAAATGAGAATCTGGATTCCCATCCTGAGAATTGTATCGACAGTTTCTGAAGTGTAGGGCGCCTCACACTTTGTCTCATACTGAATCATTTAACTTACTTGGCTCTCTGTGGGGAGTCAGTGACGGGTAGTTATATAATTAAGACCCATGTTAGGACATTGTAGCCATCTTGAAAAGTATAAATTAATTAATGAATCTCAACACGGTTTTACTAAGGGGCGTTCCTGTCTTACGAATTTACTAACTTTTTTCACTAAGGTGTTTGAGGAGGTAGATCATGGTAATGAATATGATATTGTGTATATGGACTTCAGTGAGGCTTTCGATAAAGTTCCACATCAGAGGCTACTGAGGAAACTTAAGGCACACGGAATAGGAGGTGAATTTTTTTCCTGGGTAGAGGCATGGTTGACAAATAGGCAGCAGAGAATTTGCATAAATGGAGAGAAATCAGAATGGGGGCACGTCTCAAGCGGTGTTCCACAGGCGTCAGTTTTGGGCCCCCTGTTGTTTACAATTTACATAAACGACATAGATGAGGGAATAAATAGCAACATAAGCAAATTTGCTGATGACGCCAAAATAGGCCGTCCAATTCATTCTAATGAGGACATTAGAACACTCCAGGATGATTTGAATAGACTGATGCAGTGGTCGGAGAAGTGGCAGATGCAGTTTAATGTAGAAAAATTCAAAGTTCTAAATGTTGGGCAGGACAATAACCATGCCACCTATAAACTGAATAATGCAGATCTTATTACTTGTGATTGCGAGAAGGATTTAGGAGTTCTGGTTAGCAGTAATCTGAAACCAAGACAACAGTGCATAAGTGTTTGCAATAAAGCTAACAGAATCCTTGGCTTTATATCTAGAAGTATAAATAACAGAAGTCCTCAGGTTGTTTTTCAACTCTATATATCTTTGGTTAGGCCTCATTTAGATTATGCTGCACAGTTCTGGTCACCGTATTACAGAATGGACATAAATGCACTGGAAAACGTACAGAGGAGGATGACAAAGTTGATCCCATGTATCAGAAATCTTTCCTATGAAGATAGACTGAGGGCCCTGAATCTGCACTCTCTAGAAAGGCGTAGAATTAGGGGGATTTGATTGAGGTGTATAAATGGAAAACAGGAATAAATAAAGGGGATGTAAATAGCGTGCTGAAAATATCCAGCCAACACAGGACTCGCAGCAATGGTTTCAAGTTTGAAAAGTTCAGATTCAGGAAGGAAAGCACTGGTTTGGTAATAGAGTTGTGGATGAGTGGAACAAACTCCCGAGTATCGTCATAGGGGCTGGGACGTTGTGTAGTTTTAAAAATAGGTTAGATAACTACATGAGTGGGTGTGGGTGGGTGTGAGTTGGACCTGATTAGCTTGTGCTACTTGGTCGGATGCAGTTCTCCTTCCTTAAGTGAATGTAACCTGACCTGCCTGGGTCGGGGCCTACTGGACTTGCCTCGCATGGGCCAGTAGGCCTGCTGCAGTGTTCCTTCTTTCTTATGTTCTTATTGTCCTGATATATATTAGCTATCCACTCAGTCAATCATCAGTCGGTGGCCAGACAACAGAAGACAATTAAGTCAGTAGTAAACAGAAGGAAATTGTGGACTGTGACCAGTACATCGGTGCCAAGAGAGTTGTGTTTTGCACTACTCCAAGATAAGGAGGAATCATGGTCTTAGTTTCTTGGCTAGTAGACTACTGAAGCGTCAGGTGTCAGTCGCTGGGTGGAGGTGCCGTGGAGAGTGGAAACACTTGTCACTGGTTTCAGAATACAGCCAATTCTTCCTCTTTGAATCAACAGTTGTATGTCTTAAGGATACTGTAATAGGGATACTGTGACAGTTTGTTATATGTTTTGTGGGATTGCAACATTGGTATGTAGCGATGTGTCGCGTAAAAATGCGTCAGTGTTACCACAACAAATGAGGACGCCTTGTAGGATTACGTGAATAGTAACCAGTGATGTGTCATGTGAAGTTGATACTTTGACATTTCGGGATTCCAGATGTACCGTGTGGAACTGTAACAACGATACAGTGATAACTAGTGATACAGTGCCATGTGAGACGGGATAACGACCCATTGAAGTCAAAGTGGAGTCAGGATGCAAACAGGAGTAAAAAAACTGATATTCAATTTTTTTGTGATTAATTTAAAAAATGTACATTGTTCTCTCTGTCAGCCAACATAAATGACACAGCATTTTAATAGTGTGTCGCTGAAGCCTGACATCCATTGTGCGAGCTCGCACACACACACACACACACACACAGGAGACAGACACGAAGCATTAAGTTACAGAGCAGTGTCACTGACATGTATAGTATGCAAGGTCATGGAGAAGATTATTAGGAGAAGAGTGGTGGAACACCTACTAAGGAATGAGCTTAACAACGACAGCCAGCACGGTTTCAGGGACGAGAAATCCTGCGTCACAAACCTACTGGAGTTCTATGACAGGGTGACGGCAGTAAGACAAGAGAGAGAGCGAGGGGTGGGTTGATTGCATTTTATTGGACTGTAAGAAGGCGTTTGACACAGTTCCACACAAGAGATTATTGCAAAAGCTGGAGGACCAGACAGGAATAACAGGAAATACTTGTCAGGAAGACAACAGCGAGTCATGGTACGTGGTGAGGTATCAGAGTGGGTGCCTGTAACGAGCGGGGTGCCACAGGGATCAGACCTAGGACCGGTGCTGTTCCTTGTATTTGTGAACGACATGACGGAAGGAATAGACTTCGAAGTGTTCCTGTTTGCAGATGATGTAAAGCTGATGAGAAAAATTCAATCGAACGAGGACCAGGCAGAACTACAGAGGGATCTGAACAGGCTGCAGCCAGGTCCAGCAACTGGCTCCTGGTGTTCAACCCCACCAAGTACAAAGTCATGAAGATAAGGGCCGGGCAAAGAAGACCACAGACGGAGTACAGTCTACAGGGCCAGAGACTACAAACCTCACTCAAGGAAAAGGATCTTGGGGTGAGCATAACACCGGGCACATCTCCTGAGGCGCACATCAACCAAATAAATGCGGCAGCATACAGGCGCCTGGCAAACCTAAGAACAGCATTCCGACATCTTAATAAGGAGTCATTCAGGACCCTGTACACTGTGTACATTAGGCCCATATTGGAGTATGCAGCGCCAGTTTGGAACCCCTCACCTAGGCAAGCATTTAAGGAAACTAGAGAGATTAAGGGAAATCAACCTGACGACACTGGAGGACAGGAGAGATAGGGGGGATATGATAAGGACTTATAAAATACTGAGAGGAATTGACAAGGTGGACAGAGACAAATAAGATAAAAGATAAGAGATAAGAGACAAGATGTTCCAGAGATGGGACACAGCAACAAGGGGTCACAGTTGGAAGTTGAAGACTCAGATGAATCACAGGGATGTTAGGAAGTATTTCTTCAGTCACAGAGTTGTCAGGAATTGGAATAGTCTGGAGAGTGATGTAGTGGTTGTAAGATCCATAAATAGCTTTGAGAAGTATGATAAAGCTCATGGAGCTGGGAGAGAGTGTACCTAGTGTACATCTCTCAGAGATGTACAGGGAGAGATGTGTAAAAGTAAGATGAGAAGGATAGGAGTGAGGGGTAGAGATGTGCGAGGGTAGGGGTGTGTGAGGGAAGGGGTGTGTGAGGGTAGAGGTGTGCGAGGGAAGGGGTGTGCAAGGGTAGGGGTGTGCGTGGGTAGGGGTGTGCGAGGGAAGGGGTGTGCCAGGGTAGGGGTGTGTGAGGGTAGGGATGTGGGAGGAAGGGGTGTGCGAGGGTAGGGGTGTGCGAGGGTAGGGGTGTGAAAGGAAGGGTGTGCCAGGGTAGGGGTGTGTGAGGGTAGGGATGTGGAGGGAAGAGGTGTGTGAGGGTAGGGGTGTGCGTGGGTAGGGGTGTGCGTGGGAAGGGGTGTGCCAGGGTAGGGGTGTGTGAGGGTAAGGATTTGGGAGGGAAGGGGTGTGCGAGGATAGGGTGTGCGAGGGTAGGGGTGTGAGAGGGTAGGGGTGTGCGAGGGAAGGGGTGTGCCAGGGTAGGGGTGTGCCAGGGTAGGGGTGTACCAGGGTAGGGGTGTGCCAGGGTAGGGGTTTGCCAGGGTAGGGGTGTGCCAGGGTAGGGGTGTGCCTGGGTAGTGGTGTGCCAGGGTAGGGGTGTGCCTGGGTAGTGGTGTGCCAGGGTAGGGGTGTGCCAGGGATGGGGTGTGCCAGGGTAGTGGTGTGCCAGGGTAGGGGTGTGCCAGGGTATGGGTGTGCCAGGGTAGGGGTGTGCCTGGGTAGTGGTGTACCAGGGTAGGGGTGTGCCAGGGTAGGGGTGTGCCAGGAGGGGTGCGGGGTAGGTGTGCGAGGGAGGGGTGTGCCAGGGTAGGGGTGTGCAGGCAGGGGTGTGCCAGGGTGTGTCCAGGGTAGGGGTGTGCCAGGGTAGGGTGTGCCAGGGTAGGGGTGTGCCAGGGTAGTGGGTGCCAGGTGTGCCAGGGTGGGGGTGTGCCAGGGTAGTGGTGTGCCAGGGTAGGGGTGTGCCTGGGTAGTGGTGTGCCAGGGTAGTGGTGTGCCAGGGTGGGGGTGTGCCAGGGTATGGGTGTGACCTTACAGTCCTTGCAGAACGGTGCCAGGCGTTTCTCCTTTCTATCTGGAGGATATACGGGGATCAACTCCCCCTCGGCCCGGTTCACGACCAGGCCTCCCTGTGGATCAGGACCTGATCAACCAGGCTGTTTCAGCCTGGCTGATCCGGCAACTTTAAGTATCCGTGGGGCTCCCTCTTGAAGGCAGCCAGGGGCCTATTGGTAATTTCCCTTATGCTTGTCTTAGTGTACCAATGGTGCTCCTACATTTCATTGGGGGTATTTTGCACCGCCTGCCCAGTCTTTTACTTTCGTAGGGAATGATTTCTATGTGCAGATTCGGGACCATTCCTTCTAGGATTTTCCAAGTGTAGATTATGACATATCTCTGTCGCTTGCGTTCCAGTGAGTACAAGTCAAGTAATTCCAAGCGTTCCCAGTAGTTGAGGTGTTTGATGGAACTTATATGTGCAGTAAAGGTTCTCTGTACACTCTCTAGATCTACAATTTCACCTGCTTTGAACGGAGATGTTAATGTACAGCAGTATTCCAGCCTAGAGAGAACAAGTGATTTGAAAAGGATCATCATTTGCTTGGCATCTCTTGTTTTGAACGTTCTTATTATCCATCCTATCATTTTCTTTGCAGTTGTGATCGTGGCACTGTTGTGGTCCTTGAAAGTGAGATTCTCAGACATTACCACTCCCAGGTCTCTCACATTATTTTTTCGCTCTATTGTAGGATCTAATTATTATCTCCTCCAATTTTCCATAACGGAGTAGTTGGAATTTGTCCTCATTGAACATCATTTTGTTTTCCGTTGCCTATTGGAAAACTTGGTTTATATCAATAGATGACAGTCTCATGCAGATCCTAGTATCATCTGCAAAGGATGACACGGTGCTGTGGATTACATCTGTCTATGTCTGATATGAGGATGAGGAACAGGATGGGTGCGAGTACTGTGCCTTGAGGAACAGCTTTTCACTATGGCAGCTTCCGATTTAACTCTGTCAAGTGAGACACTCATGTCCTATACATAATAGAGAGAGTGCAATCTCCAGAACTCGACAGCGGTGGGAAGATGATGGTCAAAACTCTAAACGTGGATTGGTAAAAAAACAGTTTGTTGTTGTTGAACTTTGACCAACGTTGTTGCCAACGCTTGCGGAGTTGTTGAGAGGTAACCGAAAGATAGTCCAAGGAAGGAATACAACGAAATTGGATGTAAAATAACTGAAAAATAGCCTGAGTCTGCTCTTTCGTTGCCACGAACATTGACGTGTCCAGAGACCCAGCGAAAAACAACGTCTTTGTGTTTACTAGAAATGCAGCATAACCGAAGCTGCATTCGAAGGAGAGTCGTGTTATTAAATAGTCTGTAATGCACTTCTGTAGTCAGAAACAGTTACGAATGACGATGACATCGATAATTTGTGCATGAGAGCGGCATTACCTTTGACTTTTGAAATACTTTTGATGAGTTCCGAGAATTTTTCCACTCCCTAGAGCCCGGCCTTGGGCCAGACTCGTCTGGTGATTGCCTGGTCAACCAGGCTGTTGCTGCTCCTGCTCCTCCTGCTTCAACGTACCTGGCTGCAGTATATAAGTCACTTTTTCCTGCATAGGCTGTACATTTCTCAAGATGGATGGACTGAACACATCGACTCCAGGCTGAGGGACTGATTACCTCAAACTCCTCCTTGTCTTCCATCATTCTTCTTTGTATTGGACTGAATAAAAAAACACTTGTTGGCAAAACGTTTCCACAATAAAGATTCCAGAATGTTGCACAAATGTCTCATTCTTCAACCTGTTGGTTTTCTGAACCATTTACATGGCAGGTTTCTGGAAGGCTTTGTGAGGCTTCTAGGACTCGGCTATGTGAGGCTTCCATGACACTCGGCTATGTGAGGCTTCCATGACACTCGGCTATGTGAGGCTTCCAGGACACTCGGCTATGTGAGGCTTCCAGGACACTCGGCTATGTGAGGCTTCCAGGACACTCGGCTATGTGAGGCTTCCAGGACACTCGGCTTGGAGGCTTCCAGGACACTCGGCTGTGAGGCTTCCAGGACACTCGGCTGGTGAGGCTTCCAGGACACTCGGCTATGTGAGGCTTCCAGGACACTCGGCTATGTGAGGCTTCCAGGACACTCGGCGATCAAACAGAAGACTCAGATTTGATCGTATCCTGTTCACGGTATGGTACGGAAACCATACATGTATAGAGCGGTATGGAAAATAAATGGGGGTCTCGTGAAAGTGATCTGGTGAATTTTAGCAACAGAAAATTTAAACCATTAGTGGTTTGACTGATTGTGAGCTGTGTAAAGTTGGCCTATCTGTTATTAGGCATTATAAAACTTGAATCCAGAATAAAGAAAAAAGTTTTGGATAGGTTCGTAGGTCTATGTGAGGAGACACGATCAGTAGTATACTGGAGAGAAGCTGCTGCAAGGTGACAGTCAGCGCCTGCACAACCTATAGCAAAATCGTCGAACATAAAGAGATGACCAAATATTGGAAGGGAGATCAGAGGAACGGTAATTAATAACAAGAAGGAAGAGGGGTAATGCTAAGAACACAACCCTGAGGGACTCCTTCAGCCAGGACAAAGCAATTATTTACCTGGACACACAAGTGCCTATCCGACAAGAAATGTGGAAAATTGCCTCGAAGGCCTAAGGATTGGGCTTGGGCTAAGATGTTTTAACGCCAGATAGTGTCAAAAGCTATCTCGAGATCAAGAAATACGGCAATAACTCATTTATTATTAACAAAGTCATTGTGACCTTAGGTATCCGAACGGATTAAGAGGTCGATGGTAGACAGGATCTACGGAAACCAAATTGACAAGAGGAGAGAAAATTTTGGGTTTCTAAATATCACACTAAACGTTTGATGATCAACACTTTACGAATTGCACTAGTAAGAGCAATAAGTTTGTAATAAGAGGTGTCATGGCCTTAAGTACCTGGCTTAAGAAAAGGTAGGAAAACAGCGGTTGTTGACACATTATAAGGTTCCTCAAAGTGAGAAGTAAAATTCAAAAGAGCCGATTTCCTCTCAAGCATGGAGGATAAAAGTAAGGGAGAGAGATAGAACCCTTGGGATACACGGACAAGGTGATGCCTGAGTTCTGTCACCTTCTACATGGTCTGCAAAGTTATCCCGGCAACCGTAAGAATGGGGCAGGGTCTGGGGCGTACTTGATAGTCAACTTTCTGCCAGACTGCATAAAACAGAAGTAGTGGAATTGACAGTAGACACATAAGCCTGCCAATAAGAACGTTTCCCTATCTGTATAGCAGGACGAGTACACGCTCTCACCTGTTTCAAAGCTAGGAACTGGTAGGGAGTGCTGTTATGGTGACAGCTCTCACAGCGAGTGTCAAATGCACAGCCCGAGCACAGACAGGAGGCCACCAGGGAGCACATTTCCGGTAATATTAACCCTAGGCACGGGGAGTGCAATCAGTGCTGCAGCAAGACCAGAGATAGTAAAAAGTTTCAAAAACTCGTTTACAGAGGACGAAGTATTGAGAGCATGAGGAAAAGAGGTACGGCGTGAATAATGTGCCCAAACTGCTGATGGGAGCGACGAGGAGGTCGAGCTTAAGAATGAGAAGTAATGATAAAAGGAAAATGATGGATGTCAAAGTCCAGCTCTTTAGAAAAAATAATGTATAAAGAGATCCGCACAGGAAAGACTATGAGCGAGAGGTTTGAAATGTAAAGAGGTACCATGTTTAAACCGTAGAGAGGAAAAAAAGTGAGAAAAGCCTCTAACTGTTCCTCACGTAAGTCACAGTGGGTCTTTCCACAGAGGAAATGATGAACATTAAAATCACCTTATAAAAGAAGTAGTGGAGGAAGGATGGAAATCAGAAAATGAACGTCAGGAATAGACGTGGGTGAGAAGGAAACGATAAAGGGCATATACCACTTGCCCAAATATACACTGACCGCAGTATAATGAAGCAGAGAATGAACGGAAAGCCGAGAATAAAAAATGTCATTGCTTACAAGAAGTGCACTCTCGTTTAATATCTCGTCGGGAAAAAATCAAGTGATTGTAATAAAACATAAACAGAGATAGGAAGTTCAACAGTGGGAAACAATTTCTGTTTTTATATACAGAAACATACTGGAAGAAACTGAGAGGGCATTATTTGAAGCTTTCCTCGATTTCCCCTATTATCTTCTGATATTCAATTGTAATAAAGCTATTATTAGTAAATAATAAGACAACGGCAAATGAAAATAGGTGGTGGTCGTGGGCATGGGTGGTTAGTGAAGGCGACAGTGGTGGCAGCACGAAGTCTGAAACAAGCCATTCATTGGTAGCCCAAGATGAAGGAGGAGTAGGGAGTTACGGAGCGCGAGACTGAAGGTACGGGAAGCACCGCAGTGACCATCGTACGTTTTGTCTCCTAAATTAAAAACAAAATGGCCTCAGCAGTTTCTGAAGACAAGTAATAAGCGGAAAGAGTGAAGGAAGAGGCAGAAAAGGGAGATGGAGTAGAGGGCGAATAGACATTGGTGACTAGAAAAAGAACATAAGAAAAAAGAAACACTGCAGCAGGCCTCCTGGCCCATGTGAGGCAGGTCCAATTCTCCCACCGGCTTAAGTCAATGCCTTAACCTAGTCATTGCCTTGTGCTACCTAGTAGCACAAGGTAGTCAGGTCCAACTCACACCCACACACACACACCCACTCATGTATTCATCTAACCTATTTTTAAAACTACACAACGTCTTAGCTTCTATGACGGTACTCGGGAGTTTGTTCCACTCATCCACAACTCTATTACCAAACCAGTGCTTTCCTATATTCTTCCTGAATCTGAATTTTTCCAACTTAAATCCATTACTGCGAGTCCTGTCTATGCTAGATATTTTTAGCATGCTATTTACATCCCCTTTATTTATTCCTGTTTTCCATTTATACACCCCAATCATATCCCCCATAATTCTACGCCTTTCTAGAGAGTGCAGATTCAGGGCCCTCAGTCTATCCTCATAGGGAAGATTTCTGATACATGGGATCAACTTAGTCATCCTCCTTTGTACGTTTTCCAGAGCATTTATATCCATTCTGTAAAACGGTGACCAAAACTGTGCAGCATAATCTAAATGAGGCCTAACCAAAGATATATAGAGTTGAAGAACAACCTGAGGACTTCTATTATTTATACTTCTCGATATGAAGCCAAGGATTCTGTTAGCTTTATTGTGAACACTTATGCACTGTTGTCTTAGTTTCAGATTACTGCTAACCAGAACTCCTAAATCCTTTTCGCAATGCGTAATATTAAGATCTACATTATTTAGTTTATATTTTCCTGTCCAACATTTAGAACTTTGCATTTGTCTATATTAAACTGCATCTGCCACTTCTCCGACCACTGCATCAGTCTATTCATCATCCTGGAGTGCTCTAATGTCCTCATTAGAATGAATTGGACGGCCTATTTTGGAGTCATCAGCAAATTGGCTTTTGTCGCTATTCATTCCCTCATCTATGTCGTTTATGTAAATTGTAAACAACAAGGGGCCCGACACTGACCCCTGTGGAAACCGCTTGTGACGTGCCCCCATTCTGATTTCTCCCCCTTATGCAAACTCTCTGCTGCCTATTTGTCAACCATGCCTCTACCCAGGAAAAAAAATTCTCCTCCTATTCCGTGTGCCTTGAGTTTCCTCAATAGCCTCTCATGTGGAACTATCGAAAGCCTTACTAAAGTCCATATAGTCAGTACCATGATCTACCTCCTCAAATACCTTAGTGAAGAAAGTTAGTAAATTCGTAAAACAGGAACGCCCCTTTGTAAAACCGTGCTGAGATTCATTAATCAATTTTCGTCTTTCAAGATGGCTACGAATTGCTTTGGCAATTATTAATTCCATAAATTTTCCACCTATGGAGGTAAGGCTTATTGGTCTATAGTTCGAAGCTAAGAATCTGTCACCTGCCTTGTAAATAGGTATTGCATTTGCCATTTTCCACTTGTCTGGCACTATGCCAGTTTGCAGTGATATATTGAAAAGATTAGTCAAAGGTATGCGAAGTTCCTCTTTACATTCCCTTAAAACCCTCGCAAACAGTTCAGCAGGGCCTGGGGATTTGTTAGGTTTTAATTTCACTATTTGTCTGAGGACCATGTCACTAGTTACCCCAATAGTGAATAGTTTATTATCGTCCTGTTCTACATAATTTATTGAACATAAGAACATAAGAAAGGAGGAACACTGCAGCAGGCCTGTTGGCCCATACTAGGCAGGTCTTTCACAATCCATCCCTCTTGCAGAATATTTGCTCAACCCAATTTTCAATGCTTTGATAATTCTATTTACTCATGTGCAATTCCCACTCAAATCCAACCCCTCTCACTATATATTAGACACATATGCAACACTTGGGTATCTTTATTGAGGAAACGTTTCGCCACACAGGGGCTTCATCAGTCCAATACAAAGCAGAAAGGTGTAAGGAGAGGAGGAGTTTGAGGTAATCAGTCCCTCGGCCTGGAGTCGATGTGTTCAGTCCATCAATCTTGTAGGAAGTACAGCACAAGGCCGTAGAGGTGGCTTATATACTGTAGACAGGTGAGGTGAAGCAGCAGGAGGCGGGGTCATAGTGGTACCATCCACTAGTCGAAGTAGATCTTCGTCCAAAGGTTGGACAAGTGTTGAATAATTCGTTTGTATCAAGATCCCAAGATGTTGCTGTGTCACACAGGATGTAGATGAATGGTTCAGAGAACCGACAAGTTATAAATTAGACACATGTCTAAGATGTCTGACACAGCAACATCTTGGGATCTTGATACAAACGAATTCTTCAACACTTGTCCAACCTTTGGACAAAGATCTACTTCGACTAGTGGATGGTACCACTATGGCCCCGCCTCCTCCTGCTTCGCCTCACTTGACTACAGTATATAAGCCACCTCTACGGCCCTGTGCTGTACTTCCTACAAGATTGATGGACTGAACACATCGACTCCAGGCCGAGAGACTGATTACATCAATCTCCTCCTCTCCTTTTACCTTTCTACTTTGTATTGGACTGATGAAGCCACTGTGTGGCGAAACGTTTCCTCATTAAAGATACCCAAGTGTTGCACATGTGTCTAATTTATAACTTGTCGGTTCTCTGAATCATTCATCTACAACCCCTCTCACTCATGAATTTATCCAACCTAAATTTGAAACTACCCAAGGTCCTAGCTTCAATAACCCTACTAGGCAGACTGTTCCACTCATCAACTACCCTATTTCCAAACCAATACTTTCCTATATCCTTTCTAAATCTAAACTTATCTAATTTGAATCCATTATTACGGGTTCTCTCTTGGAGATATATCCTCAAGACCTTATTTATATCCCCTTTGTTAATACCCATTTTCCACTTGTATCTCTCGATCATGTCTCCCCTCATTCTTCGTCTTACAAGTGAATGTAATTTAAGGGTCTTCAATCTTTCTTCATACGGAAGATTTCTAATGTCATGTATTAATTTAGTCATTCTACGCTGAATGTTTTCTAACGAATTAATATCTATTCTGTAATATGGAGACCATAACTGAGCTGCGTAATCTAGGTGAGGCCTTACTAATTATGTATAAAGCTGTAATATAACCTCTGGACTTCTGTTGCTAACACTTCTTGATATAAATCCCAGTAATCTGTTAGCCTTATTACGTACGCTTAGGCATTGCTGTCTTGGTTTAAGGTCCTTTTCGCAATCTGTATGGCTATGTTCTACGTTATTTAACTTATAAGTGCTTGGGTTATGGACACTCCCGAGATTCAGAACCTTGCTGTTATCTACATTGAATTGCATCTGTCACTTTTCTGACCAGGAATTGAGTTTGTCTTATTCCTCCTGAAGTTCCCTGACATCTACGTTTGAATCAATTATCCTACCTATCTTCGTGTCATCGGCGAATTTGCTCATATCACTAGTAATTCCCTCATCAAGGTCATTGATATATATTATAAACTGATCCCTGTGGAACGCCACTTGTTACAGACCCCCACTCGGATTTAATCCCATTTATGCATACTCTCTGCTTCCTATTAGTGAGCCATGACTCGATCCATGACATCCCTTTTTCCCCAATGCCATGAGCTGCTACTTCCTTTAAAAGTCTCTGGTGTGGTACTCTATCAAAAGCCTTACCAAAATCTAAATAAACAATATTGAATTCTTTATCGTGATCAACAGCTTTACTGAAGCAGGTTAATAAATTAGATAAGCAGGAACGGCCCCTCGTGAATCCATGCTGAGTATCATTAATCAAATTATGGTTATCTAGATGGATTCTTATAATATCAGCTATAATTGACTCTAGTAATTTGCCTACAATTTAGGTTAGGCTTAGTGGGCGGTAATTTGACGGTAGTGACTTGTCCCCTGCTTTAAAAATAGGAATTACATTGGCCATCTTCCACATATCAGACACCTGTTTGAAGAGAGAGATTAAAAATGTTAGTTAATGGTTCACAGAGTTCCATTTTGCATTCCTTAAGAACCCTTGCAAAAAGCTCATCAGGACCCGGCGATTTATTTTGTTTCAGTCGGTCTACTTGTTTATAACCATTTCGCTAGTGACTGTCATATTACATAATTTATCTTCTTCAGGGCCACTATAAAAATTAATTACTGGGAAATTATTGGTGTCTTCCTGTGTGAAAACCGAGAGAAAATAATTATTAAAAATAGAGCACATATCATTGTCTTTGTCAGTAAGATGCCCAGAGTTATTTTTAAGGGGACCTATTTTATCTCTAACTTTTGTTCTATAAACCTGGAAAAAACTTTTGGGGTTAGTTTTTGAATCCCTAGCAACTTTAATTTCATAGTCCCGTTTAGCTTTTCTTATCCCCTTTTTTACGTCCCTCTTAATGTCAGTATACTGATTTATAAGATGACCCTCACCTCCTTTTATGCGCCTATAAATTCCTTTCTTCTGCCCTAAAAGATACTTGAGCCTATTATTCATCCATTTTGGGTAATTTCTACTTGATCTAATTTCTTTATACATGATAAATATTCTTTGGGCAGCCTGTATAGTGTTAAGAAAGCTGTCATATTGATAGCTCTCTTCGTTAACCCAGTCCACTGATGATAAGTGTTCTCTAAGCCCCTTGTAATCAGCTAAGCGAAAATCTGGGTCAGTTTCTGAATTATCCCTACTATCATACATCCATTCAATGCTAAAGGTAATTGATTTGTGGTCGCTTGTGCCGAGTTCCTCTGTTATTTCTAAATTATTAACAAGGGTTTCCTTGTTTGTCAGAACCAAGTCAAGTAGGTTATTTTCCCTTGTAGGTTATGTCACAAACTGCTTCAAAAAACAATCCTGAACTACTTCTAAAAAGTCGTTAGATTCTAAATTACCTGTTAAGAAATTCCAATCAATCTGACTAAAGTTAAAGTCACCTAGAATTACTACGTTATCGTGCCTTGTGGCCTTAACAATTTCCTCCCAAAGTAGTCTACCTTGTTCCCTATCTAAGTTTGGAGGACGGTATATCATGCCTAAAATAAATTTTCACACCCCTTTGAAAATTCTAGCATCTTCCTGAGGAAAAACTGAGAGGAAGAAGGTATTTAAAAGTTCACACATTTCCTTATCACTGTTAGTGATCTGACCAGAGTTACTCTTAAGTGGGCCTATCTTGTCCCTAATCTTACTTCTGTATACCTGAAAGAACCCTTTTGGGTTAGTCTTCGAATCCCTTGTGACTTTAGTCTCATAATCCCTTTTACTTTTCTTATTCCTTTTTTTTTATATCTAATTGCATATATTGATTTCTTTACTGCCCTTCCCCTCTTTTGATACGCTTATATATGCCTCTCTTTTGACCAATGAGATGTTTTAATCTATTGTTTATCCATTTGGAATCATTTTTGTTAGATCTAATTTCCCTACTCGGAACAAAAGTTGTCTGGGCAGCTAGCACTATGCTTTGAAACACGTCATATTGGCAACCAACACCACCTACCTGACCCATAGTCAGGTCATCCCAATTTAGCCCACCGAGGTAATTTCTCAGTCCCATGAAGTCGGCCAAGTGGAAATCTGGGACAGAGACTTGATTGCAGTTATCTGGGTAATTCCATGATATATTGAAACTAAGTGATTTGTGATCACTTTCCCCAAGCTCATCATTAACTTAAAGATTATTAATTAGTGATTCTTTGTTGGCAAGAACCAAGTCAAGCAGGTTGTTTCCTCTAGTTGGTTCTGTCATAAATTGTTTTAAAAAGCAATTCTGAACCGTATCAAGAAAGTCACTAGACTCAGGATTTCCTGTCACATTGTTTCAATCAATTTGTCTAGAGTTAAAATCTCCCATTAACACAACATTTTCATATCTAGACGCCTTATGAATTTCGTCCCATAGCAGCCTACCGCACTCCCTATCAGTGTGGAATAGTTTATAACCCTGTATGTTGCATTCAGAATGCCTTTCTATGTCTTTCAAGTTGGACCAGGTCTCCGTTATAGCAATAATATTTATATAACCTGCACTTGCAAGAAATCTTAACTCATCTATTTTATTTCTTAGACTCCTACTATTTGTATAGCAAATCTCTTAGTTTATTGAGCAATTGCTTTACCTTTACTGGCAATTTTATTTTGAATATTTTCTTTTAAACATATCCCTGGGGTATCCTGGTAATATCTACTGTTTTCAACCCTTGTACTGCAGCCTGATTGTTTCCCACAAACACCCATACCTCTATAATATATCAGTTTAAATTCATAGACAAGTCATCAATAACCCCCTCAGTCGAATTGGATAATGCAACCACTCCAGCCCAAGAGAGATGAACCCCATCTCTTGTATGCATATCATGTTTGCCATAGAATTTGTCCCAGTTATCAATGAATGGGATTGCAAGTTCCTTGCAGTACCTGTCTAGCCAGCAATTTATACCACTTGCCCTAGACATCGAAACAGAGGAAGGATAGTGGTGTTCTGGGAAGGAATCTAAGTTTTCAGGGAAAGTAATGGCAGTAGGAAAGGGGAAAGACACAGAGGTAAGGAAAGTTAAACGCAGAGGAGCAAGAGGTTGGAAGGAAGTTTTGGTGACTGGGGGAGTTTTATGACTTTTAAGTTTTGGAGGAAGAGATTAGGACCCAGCCGGGAAGGCTGTGTAGATGGAGAGACACGTAAGGGTAGTACAACAGCAAGATATGAGAACGGAATGTTGTAACAGAGTTATCGTCAATAGAGTGGAGGAAGGAAAGATTGTCAGCTTGCTCAGCGTCCTTCACAGTAACAATACAAGCCCACTCTTGAGGGCGTGGAAAGACACGTTTTGACCAACATACCTCATGAGTGCTTTGCTACTGCCATGGTCAGTAGGTGTCGTTTGCTGAAGTGAAAAGAATTTCGTCCAAGATTGTCTCTGAAATTTAGCTTGGAGGGAAAGAGATTTTTAGACAGCGTCCTTTATCGAGCAAAAGAGTGTCAGTAACAGCTTCAGGATCGTCAAGTACGAGTCGAAGTCGTCTAGACAATGACCTCGAACGAATCCCTCCTGTGACGGATGAACGATTTGGGGGAAAGAGGGGCAGCTCCGAGGAGAAACGCTTCAAGAGTGCCTTCGAAGCGACCAGTAGTGATGATGCAGCATGGTAACTGCCCCTGACCTGACTGGAGTGCCAGAGGGCAGCCAGCACATCAGCAGATAATCTAGTTGCCAAGGCAACAAGCACTACCACCGAGATTTTCAACAGAATGGAAGGGATGATGATCCCTTTTCTCCTATTACAAGGAGCTGAAATCCAAATAAGGAGGAGGGGAGGGTGGAAGACATTTAGATTAGACAGAAGGAAAGAGATAAGAGGTTTGTTTTCTCTCATCAAAAGCCAAGGGACGCCCCGCCCCTTGAAGGAGTCTTTCAGTAAAGAGTAAAGCTTTACCTGAACGTTAGTGTAATAAATTAATAGAAGCCTTATTGGTTTGTGTGAAATCGAGTGTCTTGAAACCTAACCAAATAAATGTCATTTAGATCAGCTATCAGCATGCCTTGTCTTTCCCCTAGTACTCTGCACTAGGTACTAGGTTGGTAGACAGTAACTACCCAGGGAAGAATTACTCTTCTGTTACATTAATGTAAGACAGGAACCTGTTAAATTATTTACAATTTGGCAAAGTTTTCTGATTTTTTGTTAAATAAAATTATATTAAATTTTATAAACTTCTAGTAAAAAAACATATATATAATTTATACAATAGAATATTTATACATTATACATTGGAATACTAATTTTTCTAATATTTGACACCCATTTTGATAGGCGAAATCACGAAAACACTTAAGAAAAGGATTGACATGTTGCAGGCATGCAGGGTGTCTCCGGAGCGCTGGTGGTGAGGAGAGCCAGTCAGACAGTGCCGGAGTTTGGCGAGCACTTCCTGGCAGTGACTGCATCACACACTTCACTCTACCCGCCCGTCACTCACCACCACTATACTGAGGAACCTGCAGTGTTCCAGGTGAGGGTAGGTGCAGGTGAAGGTAGGTGCAGGTGAAGGCAGGTGCAGGTGAAGGTAGGTGCAGGTGCACCTGAAGGTGAGGGCAAGTGCACCTGAGATCAGATGCTGGTGAGGGAAAGTGCAGGTGAGAGTAGGTGCAGGTGAGGGCAGGTGCAGGTGAGGGTAGGTGCAGGTGAGGGTAGGTGCAAGTGAGAGTAGGTGCAGATGAGGGTAGGTGCAGGTGAGGGTAGGTGCAGGTGAGGGCAGGTGAGGGTAGGTGCAGGTGAGGGCAGGTGAGGGTAGGTGCAGGTGAGGGCAGGTGCAGGTGAGGGCAGGTGCAGGTGAGGGCAGATGCAGGTGAGGGTAGGTGTAGGTGAGGGTAGATGCATGTGAGGGCAGGTGCAGGTGAAGGCGAGTGCTGGTGAGGGCAGGTGCAGGTGAGGGTAGGTGCAGGTGAGAGCAGGTGCAGGTGAGGGCAGGTGCAGGTGAGAGTAGGTGCAGGTTAGGGTAGGTGCAGGTGAGGGTAAGTGTAGGTGAGGGTAGATGCAGGTGAGGACAGGTGAGGGCAGGTGCAGATGAGGGCGGGTGCTGGTGAGGGAAGGTGCAGGTTAGGGTAGGTCCAGGTGAGGGTAGATGCAGGTGAGGGTAGGTGTAGGTGAGGGTGGATGCAGGTGCAGGTGAAGGTAGGTGCAGGTGAAGGCAGGTGCATGTGAAGGTAGGTGCAGGTGCACTTGAAAGTGAGGGCAAGTGCACCTGGGATCAGATGCTGGTGAGGGCAGGTGCAGGTGAGAGTAGGTGCAGGTGAGAGCAGGTGCAGGTGAGGGTAAGTGCAGGTGAGGGTAGGTGCAAGTGAGAGTAGGTACAGATGAGGGTAGGTGCAGGTGAGGGTAGGTGCAGGTGAGGGCAGGTGAGGGTAGGTGCAGGTGAGGGCAGGTGAGGGTAGGTGTAGGTTAGGGCAGGTGCAGGTGAGGGCAGGTGCAGGTGAGGGAAGGTGCAGGTGAAGGCGGGTGCTGGTGAGGGCAGGTGCAGGTGAGGATAGGTGCAGGTGAGAGCAGGTGCAGGTGAGGGCAGGTGTAGGTGAGAGTAGGTGCAGGTTAGGGTAGGTGCAGGTGAGGGTAGGTGTAGGTGAGGGTAGATGAAGGTGAGGGCAGGTGAGGGCAGGTGCAGATGAGGGCGGGTGCTGGTGAGGGCAGGTGCAGGTTAGGGTAGGTGCAGGTGAGGGTAGATGCAGGTGAGGGTAGGTGTAGGTGAGGGTAGATGCAGGTGAGGGTAGGTGTAGGTGAGGGTAGATGCAGGTGAAGGCAGGTGCAGGTGAAGGCGGGTGCTGGTGAGGGCAGGTGCAGGTGAGGGTAGGTGCAGGTGAGAGCAGGTGCAGGTGAGGGCAGGTGCAGGTGAGAGTAGGTGCAGGTGAGGGTAGGTGTAGGTGAGGGTAGATGCAGGTGAGGGCAGGTGCAAGTGAGGGCGGGTGCTGGTGAGGGCAGGTGCAGGTGAGAGTAGGTGCAGGTGAGGGCAGGTGCAGGTGAGGGCAGGTGCAGGTGAGGGCAGGTGCAGGTGAGAGTAGGTGCAGGTGAGGGCAGGTGCAGGTGAGGGCAGGTGCAGGTGAGGGAAGGTGTAGGTGAGAGTAGGTGCAGGTGAGGGCAGGTGAGGGTAGGTGCAGGTGAGGGAAGGTGCAAGTGAGGGCAGGTGCAGGTGAGGGTAGGTGCAAGTGAGAGTAGGTGCAGATGAGGGTAGGTGCAGGTGAGGACAGGTGCAAGTGAGGGCAGGTGCAGGTGATTGCGGGTGCAGGTGTGACAGGTGCAGGTGAGGGTAGGTGCATGTGGGGCAGGTGCAGGTGAGGGTAGGTGCAGGTGAGGGTAGGTTCAGGTGAGGGCAGGAGCAAGTGAGGGCGGATGCAGGTGGGGGTAGGTGCAAGTGAAGGCAGGTGCAGGTGAGGGCAGGTGCAGGAGAGGGTAGGTGCAGGTGGGGCAGGTGCATGTGAGGGTAGGTGCAGGTGAGTGAGAGCAGATGTTAGTGACTGCGACTGTAGGTGAGAGAAGTTGCAGGTGGGATCAGGTGCAGGTGAGGGCAGGTGCGCCTGGGATCAGATGCAGGTGAAGAGAAGTAGTGCACCTGGAACCAGGTGCAGGTCAGGGCAGGTGCATCTGGAATCAAATGCAGGTGAGGGCAGGTGCACCTGGGATCAGGTGCAGATGAGGGCAGGTGCAAATGGGCAGGTGCACCTGGGATCAGATGCAGGTGAAGGCAGGTGCACCTGGGATCAGGTGCAGGTGAGGGAAGGTGCACCTGGGATCAGGTGTAGGTGAGGGCAGGTGAACCTGGGATCAGGTGCAGGTGAGGGCAGGTGCACCTGGGATCAGATGCAGGTGAGGGCAGGTGCACCTGGGATCAGGTGCAGATGAGGGAAGATGCACCTGGGATCAAGTGCAGGTGAGGGCAGTTGCACCTGGGATCAGGTGCAGGTGAGGGCAGGTGCACCTGGGATCAGGTGCAGGTGAGGGGAGGTGTACCTGGGATCAGATGTAGGTGAGGGTAGGTGCACCTGAGATCAGGTGCAGGTGAGGGGAGATTTACCTGAAATCAGGTGCAGGAGAGGGGATGTTTACCTGGGATCAGGTGCAGGTGGAGGCAGGTGCACCTGGGATCAGGTGCAGGTGAGGGGAGGCAGTTACAGGTGAGGGTATTTGTGGACAGTCAAAGATGAGAGGTGGACACAAGAAGAAGAAAATTATTTTAATAATAACAAGAACATAAGAAATGAGCACTGCAGCAGATCTACTGGCCCAAATTCCCTACCGGCCCAAGCCACTGGCCCCAGCTAGTCAGGTCCAAGTCATATCCACTTAAGAAGACCCACCAGCACAAGCCAGCCAGGTCCAACTTACACCCACCCACTCCAACTCATAAAAACATAAGAAAAAAGAATGAAGGAACACTGCAGCAGGTCTACTGGCCCATGTGAGGCAAGTCCATTTCTCCCACCGGCTAAAGCTAATGTCTTGACCTAATCAGGTCAGGTAACATTTACTTAAGAAAGGAGCACGGTAGTCAGGTCCAACTTACACCCACTTATGTATTTATCTAACCTATTTTTAAAACTACACAACGTCTTAGCATCTATGACGGTACTCGGGAGTTTGTTCCACTAATCCACAACTCTATTACCAAACCAGTGCTTTCCTATATCCTTCCTGAATCTGATTTTTCCAACTTAAATCCATTGCTGCGAGTCCTGTCTAGACTAAATATTTTTAGCACACTATTTACATCCCCTTTATTTATTCCTGTTTTCCATTTATACACCTCAATCATATCATCCCTAATTCTACGCCTTTCTAGAGAGTGCAGATTCAGGGCCCTCAGTCTATCCTCATAGGGAAGATTTCATCCTCCTTTGTACGTTTTCCAGAGCATTTATATCCATTCTGTAATACGGTGACCAGAACTGTGCAGCATAATCTAAATTAGGCCTAACCAAAGATATATAGAGTTGAAGAACAACCTGAGGACTCCTATTATTTATACTTCTTGATATGAAGCCAAAGATTCTGTTAGCTTTATTGCGAACACTTATGCACTGCTGTCTTGGTTTCAGATTACTGCTAACCAGAACTCTTAAATCCTTTTCGCAATGCGTAATATTAAGATCTACATTATTTAGTTTATATGTGGCATGGTTAATTTCCTGTCCAACATTTAGAACTTTGCATTTGTCTATATTAAACTGCATCTGCCACTTCTCCGACCACTGCATCAGTCTATTCAAATCATACTGGAGTGCTGTAATGTCCTCATTAGAATGAATTGGACGGCCTATTTTGGTGTCATCAGGAAATTTGCTTATGTCGCTACTTATTCCCTCATCTATGTCGTTTATGTAAATTGTGAACAACATTGGGCCCAACCCTGTAGCCTGTGGAACACCGTTTGTGACGTGCTCCCATTCTGATTTCGCCCCATTTATGCAAACTCTCTGCTGTCTATTTGTCAACCATGCCTCTACCCAGGAAAAAAATTCTCCTCCTATTCCGTGTGCCTTGAGTTTCCTCAATAGTCTCTGATGTGCAACTCTATCGAAAGTCTTACTGAAGTCTATATACACAATATCATATTCATTACCATGATCTACCTCCTCAGATACCTTAGTGAAAAAAGTTAGTAAATTCGTAGGACAGGAACGCCCCTTTGTAAAACCGTGCTGAGATTCATTAATCAATTTATGCCTTTCAAGATGGCTACGAATTGCCTCAGCAATTATTGATTCCATAAATTTTCCCACTATGGAGGAAAGGCTTGTTGGTCTATAGTTCGAAGCTAAGGACCTGTCACCTGCCTTGTAAATAGGTGTTATATTTGCTATTTTCCACTTGTCTGGCACTATGCCAGTTTTTAGTGATATATTGAAAAGATTCCAAAGGTATGCTAAGTTCCTCTTTACATTCCTTTAAAACCCTCGCAAACAGTTCATCACGGCCTTGGGATTTGTTAGGTTTTAATTTTTCTGTTTGTCTGAGGACCATGTCACTAGTTACCCCAATAGTACATAGTTTATTGTCGTAGTGTTCAACATAATTTATTATTTCTGGAATTTCGCTAGTATCTTTCTGAGTAAAAACTGAGAGGAAGTAAGTGTTGAAAAGTTCACACATTTTCTTATCACTGTTAGTGATCTGACTTGAATTACTCTTAAGTGGGCTTATCTTGTCCCTAATCTTACTTCTGTATACCTGAAAGAACCCTTTTGGGTTAGTCTCCGAATCCCTTGCGACTTTAGCCTCATAATCCCTATTTGTTTTTCTTATTCGTTTTTTTTTTATTTCTCTTTAATTGAATATATTGATTTCTTAACTGCCCATCCCCTCTTTTGATACGCCTATATGTGCCTATCAATGAGATGTTTTAATCTATTGTTTATCCATTTGGGATAATTTTTGTTAGATCTAATTTCCCTACTCGGAACAAAAGTTGTCTGGGCAGCTAGCACTATGCTCTGAAACACGTCATATTGGCAACCAACACCACCTACCTGACCCATTGTCAGGTCATCCCAATTTAGCCCACCGAGGTAATTTCTCAGTCCCATGAAGTCGGCCAAGTGGAAATCTGAAACAAAGACTTGATTGCAGTTATCTGGGTAATTTCATGATATATTGAAACTAACTGATTTGTGATTGCTTTCCCCAAGCTCATCATTAACCTCAAGATTATTAATTAGTGATTCTTTGTTGGCAAGAACCAAGTCAAGCAGGTTGTTTTTCTCTAGTTGGTTCTGTCACAAACTGTTTTAAAAAACAATCCTGAACCGTATCAAGAAAGTCACTAGACTCATGATTTCCTGTCACATTGTTCCAATCAATTTGTCTAGAGTTAAAATCTCCCGTTACCACAACATTTTCATATCTAGACGCCGTATGAATTTCGTCCCATAGCAGCCTACCGCACTCCCTATCAAGGTTTGGGGGCCTATAAATCACACCCAAAATTAATTTTTCACGACCCTCGAGAAACTGTAGCCAAACAGATTCTGTGTCCGATGTTTCTAATCTTATATCTTGTCTAACACAACAATTTAAATTATCACTGATAAACATCGCCACTCCACCACCCTTCCTGTTGACCCTATCAGTGTGGAATAATTTATAACCCTGTATGTCGCATTCAGAACGCATTTCTATATTTCAAGTTGAACCAGGTCTCCGTTATAGCAATAATATCTATATTACCTGCACTTTCAAGTAATCTTAGCTCATCTATCTTATTTCTTAGATTCCTACTATTTGTATATTAAACCTTAAGGGAGCTAGTCACTTGTTGCTCTCTACTATCTCTCTTTGTTTGTTGAACAGTTGTTTTGCCTTTACTAGCAATTTTATTTTGAATATTTTCTTTTAAACATATCCCTGGGGTATCCTGGTAATATCTACTGTTTTCAACCCTTGTACCGCAGCCTGATTGTTTCCCACTAACACCCATACCTCTATAATATATCAGTTTAAAGTCCTAGACAAGTCATCAATAACCCCCTCAATAGAATTGGATAATGCAACCACTCCAGCTCCAGAGAGATGAACCCCATCTCTTGCATACATATCACGTTTGCCATAGAAGTTGTCCCAGTTATGAATGAATGGGATTGTAAGTTCCTTGCAGTACCTTTCTAGCCAGCAATTTATATCAATTGCCCTAGACATCCATTCATTGCCCACTCCACATTTTAGGCAAGATATTGCATATGATTGGGATTCCTCCCTTTGACCTGACTACTTCTTTGGCTGACCTGTACTTGTCCAGCAGCTCCTGTTTTCTGCACTTCCCTATGTCATTTCCACCAGCACTAAGACAGATAATAGGCTTGTTCCCATAACCTGACATAATGTTTTCCAACCTGCTGACTATGTCACCAACACCAGCTCCTGGGAGGCATACCCTCTATCTGACCTTTCAATCTCTGTTACAAAAAGCACGGTCCACATATCTACCTGGGAGTCTCCCACAATCAGAATATTCTTACCTTGATTAGCAGGGAGTCAGTGGTACGTTTAACCTCACTGACCACTGAAGTACACACGTCCTGGAGAACAGAGAATCGATTTCCTACCTTCACGTCTTCTCTTTTAATCTTCCTTATCTTCCTTCTTCCTGAATTGTGAACCACTTGCCACTTAACTAGAGCATTGTACATCTTCCCAATTTTGTAGAAATTTACTGGTTTTGTGACCCCTAAAATTTGGCACATTTTATTTTTTCTACCTAACCTAAAGGCAAAAAATCATAACAAAGACAGTGTATAGGTTTTTAAAAGCTGTATAAATCACTGTAAAAAATCTCATTGAAATTAGACCAAAATAAAGAAAAAAACGTGAATTCATTCGTCCCTCCCTTAAAGTGGCTGCCACTCTCCTCCTCATTGCTGGTAACCTTTTCCTCCTTACCAGCTCCCACCATCTCACACTCACTCCCACACCCATCTAGGCGACGCTTCAGCCTCCTATTTTCTTCCTGAAGAAGTAGAACCTCCTTCTTCAACACTTTAACCTGAGATTCGAAAACACTACAGCAAGCCATGGTCTCGGTAACACTACACCCCACGCTATTTTTAAAACTACACAAGGTTTTAGCTTCATTGACGCTACTCGAGAGTTTGTTCCACTTGTCCACAACTCTATTACCAAACCAGTTCTTACCTATATATTTTCTGAATCTAAATTTTTCCAACTTGAAACTATTGCTGTGTGTCCTGTCTTATTAGAAATTTTTACCACGTGATTTACATTCTCTTTATTTATTCCCGTTTTCCTTTTATATACCTCAATCATATCCCCTTTAATTCTACGCCTTTCTAGAGAGTGCAGATTCAGGGTCTCAGTCTATCCTTGTAGGAAAGATTTCTGTTACATGGGATCATCTTTGTCATCGTTTTTCGTATGTTTTCAATCTCATTTATATCCGTTCTGTAATACGGCGACCAGAACTGTGCGGCATAATCTAAATGAGGCCTAACCAACGATATATAGAGTTGAAGAACAACATGCGGACTCCTGTTAGTTATACTTCTTAATATTATGCCAAGAATTCTATTCGCTTTATTTCGAATACTCACGCACTGTTATTTCAGCTGTAGATTACTGCTAACCAGAAAACATGATAAACAGAAAAACATGTCTTCTGACATGCCTAAATCAAAGAAAATTTTGGTCTTCTGACCGAGGCCTATCACTGGCTTACCGGTCCACCCCGTAAGAAATTTTATATTACATTATAAGATATATCCAGCAGTGCATTAGTTATTAAAACCTTAACTTCCATATTAAATTTATATAATATTTTCAAAATATCACATGTATATATATATAATATATAATCATTATTTTTATTCCTATTGGGACCTGGTTTTACCATTCACTTGTAACAATGCAAAGGTAAACACAATCACATAAACCTCCCCAAAATCTGAGAAAAACTCAACACATGCAGTGTGGCATCACCCTCTCCTCACAGGTGGTGAAGGCGATGTATACGATAGGGTTGGCTGTGCGTCGGGCTGTGGTACACACGTGTGGAGGAGCAGGCTGGTGCAACAACGCCAGCCTGACCTTTACTGGTATCACCGACGATAACCTTGACGTGATTGAAGCGTTTTCCATCAAAGCTGAAAGACCTCGTTACCAGGTGCTGCGTCTCTCGCCTCTGCATCCGAGTAATTCCAAGAGACTCGTCTTCTCCAAGGTGAGTCGTATGGTGCCAACGGTTAGAGTGTGACACCAGTCATAAACTTCGCAGCGCTGATATTAAGATGGTATGGCAACAGCTGTAGACATGGTGGTTTAGCGCTTCTATTTGATTATAATAATAATAATGATGGTTACACAAGGTGTGACAACAGGTGAAGACGTAATTATATAGACACTTAGACAGTAGAGGATAGTTCGTTACC
The DNA here is from genome assembly GCA_009830355.1 of Cherax destructor. Lineage (NCBI taxonomy): Eukaryota > Metazoa > Arthropoda > Malacostraca > Decapoda > Parastacidae > Cherax > Cherax destructor. The sequence goes on from WNWK01003727.1 coordinate 79,486, forward strand.
CGGTACTCTTTACGCACTTCGTTACTTGAACGAGATGATGGGATCCTCATTTTAGCATTTGTGTTGGTAGTAGATGTGTTATAATAATAATAATAATAATAATAATAATAATAATAATAATAATAATAATAATAATAATAATAATAATTATAATAATAATAATAATAATAATAATAATAGTTTTTATTTTTATTATTATTGGCAGTAGTAGTATCATTAATTATAGTAACAATAATAATAGAAGTGGTACTAATAAGACAGTCCTCAACTGGGTATCTTTTATTTGAAGACATTTCGCCAACCAGTGACTTTATCAATTCATTACAGATGTTATGTGAAGATACCAATACTGAAGACGAGGTAATTAGTTTCTGCGTATTTTTCAGATTTTTCAAGACCGCGGTTGTGAACACCTTCAGTTAGGCTCAGAGATACTTATCTCGTCTTTTATTGTCTCTGTTTTCAAAGATTAACCCAAAAGGTTTCTTTCAGTTATATAAGACTAAGATTAGGGACAAGTTAGGCCCATTCAAGAGTTGCTCAAGTCAGCTAACCGTATGTGACAAAGAAATGTGTTCAATCTTCATTACTTATTTCCATTCAATTTTTACGCAGGAAGATACTAGAAAAATATGAAAAATAAAATAAAAATATATGAGGACGAAAATAAATTATGTATGATCAAAGTCGCTAGTGACATGACTCTCAGACAGATTAAAACCAAATAAATCCTGATGAAGTGTTCTCAAAGAAATGTAAGGAAGAAATTAGCAAACCATTAGCTAGTCTTTTCAACAAAATGGCAAATTGCCAGATAAGTGGAAAATGGCATATGTGATACTTGTCTATAAAGCGGGAGACAGGTCCTTAGCTTCTTGTTGTAGACCAATTAGCTTAACCTTCATTGTGGGAAAATTGGTGTAATCAATAATTGCCGAAGCTATTAGAAGGCAAATTGAGACATTAATCTAATAATGAACCTCAGCACTGTTTTATAAATGGGTGTTCCTCCTTACGAATTTACTAACTTTCTTCACTAAGGAATTTGCTGAGGTAAATCATGGTAATGAATATGATATTGTATATATGGATTTCAATAAGGCTTTTCATAGAGTGCCAGATCGAAGATTGTGGAAGAAAGTAGACACACGGAATAGGAAGAATTTTTCCCCCTTGTGTTTGACAGACAAGCAACAGAGAGTTTACATAAATTGGGAGAAATCAGAGTGAGGATACGTCACAAGTGATATTCTACAGGGATTAGTGTTGGGCCCTTTGTTGTTCACAATATATGTATATATAATATATATATATATATATATATATATATATATATATATATATATATATATATATATATATATATATATATATATATATATGGCACTAGCCAAGGACTCGAACCCAAGGATTGGGTGGTCATGTGGTTTAAGGAGACATGTAGTTCTGGCTCACCATGAGGCGGGCCAGTACAACGTGGGTTCGAGTCCTTGGCTAGCACAGTCTTGTTATTGATCATTACCACTCGTTCGTGGATACAATAATATATATATATATATATATATATATATATATATATATATATATATATATATATATATATATATATATATAACTCTCTCCTCAAGACCATGCTAGAGAGTGTATTGAATCTTTCCCTCGAAGATGGACAGTGGTTGCAAGCCTCACTTCCAGTCAGGCTTGAGGGGCTGGGAGTACGCAAATCCTCCCAGATTGCCCTACCAGCTTTCCTATCCTCTTCCATAGCATCAAACGAGTTAATAAGACAAATTCTTCCGGACAACCTCAGTGACTCAGCAGGAATACAGGACCCCAACTGCACCGGTGCCATTACTGAATGGGAGACTCTTGCTGCTCCAACACCAAAACCTAGTGCAGCACTGGCCTACAAGCTGGGATGGCAGCATCGCTGAAAAGGTGCTTGCCAACATGCTCAGGGCTGTAACATCAGACAGGGAGACTGCCCGTCTCCAAGCTGTGAGGGCACATCACTCCGGGGACTTCCTCCAAACAGTTCCCATTTCGGCAATGGAAACACGCCTCGTCCCTAAGACCCTCCGTATTGCAGTGGCTCTGCTCCTTGCTGCCCCTATTCACACGGAATATACGTGTATTTGCAGCGATGCGCAAGCCGACCAATATGATCTACATGGTCTTAGCTGTTCCAAAACCAAGGGCTGGCATGCAAGACACAATGAAGTTAACGACATCATAAAGAGAACCCTTGCTACAGCTGGATGCCCAGCCAAGAGAGAGCCCCGATCACTAGCAGCCAACAACGCCCACAACCCAGCAAACCGCCTCGATGCGATCACCATCTATCCTTGGAAGAATGGCAAGCTCTTAGCATGGGACTATACCTGTGTGTCCACGCTGGTTGACACCTACATCCATCACAGTGTCGGGCGACAGGGAGGAGCTGCTGACCACAGAGAGGAGTACAAGATCGGCAAGTACAGGGACATAAGCCAACAGTATCAATTTGTCCCAGTGGGATCAGAGACCTTGGGATCATGGGGAAAAAATGCCACACGTTTCCTTAAAGAACTGGGTTCAATTTGATGAAGGCTTTGTTGATGTATACTCGTGCTGCATGGGCAGCTGCTTCACAGCCTTGTTGAACACCAAACCCGAGCTGAGTTGGTTTCAACATTGAGGCAGCATCTTGACTCACCATTCTTACTGCAGCCTTGGCGACTAGGCGCCGAAGGGTGTTGCCCACTGCAATGGGCCTGATTCCTCCATCCTTTTTCCGGAGGGCACACAGTGAGGCACCAAAGAAAATTTGTCTAATGGCCTCTGGGACACTGCCAGCCAGGCACATATTGGAAAATTTGGTGAGTTCAAATGTTCTTCACCTGCTGCAAAGTCAGGGAGGTCAATATATATATATATATATATATATATATATATATATATATATATATATATATATATATATATATATATATATATATATTTTTTTTTTTTTTTTTTCAACAAGTCGGCCGTCTCCCACCGAGGCAGGGTGACCCAAAAGAAAGAAAATCCCCAAAAGAAAATACTTTCATCGTCATTCAACACTTTCACCACAATCATACATAATCACTGTCTTTGCAGAGGAGCTCAGATACGACAGCTGAGAATAGTCCCTCCCAGCTGTCACTATCTCAGACCCTCCTTTAAAGTGCAGGCACTGTACTTCCCATTTCCAGGACTCAAGTCCAACTAAATCAATTAACTGGTTTCCCTGAATCCCTTCACAAAATGTTACCCTGCTCACACTCCAACAGATCGTCATGTCCCAAAACCATTCGTCTCCATTCATTCCTTTCTAACACGCTCACACACACACACACACATATATTTATATATATATATATATATATATATATATATATATATATATATATATATATATATATATATATGGAACTCCGGTTTTCGTACGGTCCGCATATCGTACAATTCGGATTTAGAACACTTTTTTGGCCAAAATTTTTGTCCGGATTGAGGTACGAAATCGGGAAATTGTCCGTATCTACGCGTCTGCCCGCCCAGGAACTCCACCAGTCTGGCTTTGTCACATCCGAAACATTTCGCAATTTTTTGAGCTTGTTTATTGATTGCAAATGTGAAATAAGCCACCAATGGCCCAAAGAAAGTTCCTAGTGCCAGCCCTATGGTAAAGAAGGTGAGAAACACAATAGAATTCAAGAAAGAGATTGTAGAAATATACTAAAGTGGCGTACGTTTAGCCAAGCTTGCCAGGATGTATGGAAAGTCGAAATCAACAGTCTGTTGCATGCGGATCTCGTAAAGAAAATGCCTGGAACGAGGCCAGCAAAGGCCTGTTCAACAGATTCAAGTAGCGTAGTGGCATGGTGAGGCTGCAAGTTCAGACAAACGTGTGGCCGAAGAATTCGTTGATGAATTCTAGGGGAACGTAGAGGCTGAAGGATTCCTCCCCCAACAAGTGTTCACTTGTGACGAAACAGGCCTCTTTTGGAAGAAAATGCCAAAGAGGACCTACATCATGCAGGAGGAAAAGGCACTGCCAGAACACAAGGCTAACTCTTTTGTTTTGTGGTAATGCTAGTTGGGATTTCAAAGTGAAGCCTTTACTGGTGTATCACTCTGAAAATCCCAGTGTTCAGGAAAAACAATGTCGTCAAGATTAAATTGTGTGTGATGTGGAAAGCTAATAATAAGGCATGGGTCTCGAGGCAAATTTTCATTGACTGGGTTCATGAAGTGTTTGGCCTGAGTGTGAGAAAATACCTCCTGGAAAAAAACTTGTCACTCAAGTGCCTCATGGTACTGGACAATGATCCTGCTCATCCTCCAGACTTGGAAGACCAATTGTTTAGGGACTTCAGTTTTATAACAGTGAAGTTTTTGCCTCCTAACACCACTCCTCTCATCCAGCCCATGGACCAGCAGGTCATTTCTAACTTCAAAAAACTCAATACGAAAGCAATGTTTCAAAGGTGCTTTGAAGTGACCTCGGTGACTGAATTGACCCTAAGAGAGTTCTGGAGAGATCACTTCAGTATCGTCCATTGCATAAACCTTATAGGTAAGGCTTGGCAGGAAGTGACTTCCAGGACTTTGAACTCTGCTTGGAGAAAATTGTGGCCATTATTATTATTATTATAATCAAATAGAAGCGCTAAACCACAGGGGTTATATTGTGGCCAGAATGTGTCCAAGAGAAAGATTTTGAAGGGTTCGAGGCTAACCCTGTCGACCCTACGCCTGTTGTGGAATGTATTGTGTCTTTGTGGAAGTCCATGGGGTTGGATATGATTGGCCAGGATGTGGAAGAGTTGATGGAGAACCACAGGGAAGAGATAACCACTGAAGAGCTGCAAGACCTTCAACTGGAACAGCAACAGACCACAGCTGAGGAAGTTGCTTCAGAGGAGAAGGAAGAGAGAGGTAAGGTGCCTTCTTCAGTGATTAAGGACATGAGTTGCAAACTTTTGTTGAAAAATAACCCTTACAAAGCTGATACAAGCAACATGTTCAGTGACAATACCTTGTCCCATTTTAGGCAAATCTTAAAGAGATGCCAGAAACAGCTCTCTGGACTGATTTTTAGTGCGACAGGGGTCCAGCGCCAGTAAAAAACAAAGAAAGGAAGTGACCCCAGAGAGGGCTTTGATACCTGAAGTCCTTATGGAGGGAGATTCCTCTTCCAAACAATAACCTCAGCTCCCTCTCTCCTCCTCATCTTCTTCAATAATCCAACAAGAGTCTTCAATAAAGGTATGTAATGTTCATTTATCATTAAAATTAGTCATATATATTTATTTCTCATTGTTTTCTGTATTTTTTGTTAATATTTTTGGGTGTCTGGAACGGATTAATTGTATTTACATTATTTCTTATGGGAAATATTAATTCGGTTTTCGTGAGTTTTGGTTTTAGACTGACCTTCTGTAACGGATTAAGTACGAAAACCGGAGTTCTACTTAATCCGTTCCAGAAGGTCGGTCTAAAACCAAAACGTACGAAAACCGAATTAATATTTCTTATAAGAAATAATGTAAATACTGTAGTGCAAGTGCACTACAGTGCACTGCAGCATTAACACCCCTCCTTCAGAGTGGAGGCACTGTACTTCCCATCTCCAGGACTCAAGTCCTGACTGCCGATTTCCCTGAATCTCTTCATAAATATTACCCTGCTCAAAATCCAATAGCATGTCAAGTCCTAAAAACCATTTGTTTCCACTCGCTCCTATCTAACATGCTCACACATGCTTGCTGGAAGTCCAAGCCCCTTGCACACAAAACCTCCATTATCCCCTCCCTTCAACCTTTCCTAGGCCGACCCCTACCCCGCCTTCCCTCCACTACAGATTTATACACTCTCGAAGTCATTCTATTTTGTTCCATCCTCTCTACATGTCCAAACACCCTCAACAACGACTCCTCAGCTCTCTGGATAAGAGTTTTGGTAATCCCACACCTCTTCCTAATTTCCAAACTACGAATTCTCTGCATTATAGTCACACTACACATTGCCCTCAGACACGACATCTCTACTGCCTCCAGCCTTCTTCATGTTGCAACATTCACCACCCATGCTCCACACCCATATAAGAGCGTTGAAATAACTATACTTTCTTACACTCCCCTCTTTGCTTCCACGGGCAAAGTTCTTTGTCTCTAAAGACTCCTCAGTGCAAGACTCACCTTTCTCCCCTCGTCAATTCTATGATTCACCTCATCCTTCATAGACCCATCTGCTGACACATCCACTTCTAAGTATCTGAATACATTCACCTCCTCCATACTCTCTCCCTCTAACCTGTTATCCAATCTTTAGTTACCTATTTTTTTTGGTTATCCTCATCACCTTACTCTTTCCTATATTCACTTTCAATTTTCTTCTTTTACAAACCCTACCAAAGTCATCAACCAACCTCTGCAACTTCTCTTCAGAATCTCCCAAAAGCACAGTGTCATCATCAAAGAGCAACTGTGACAACTCCCACTTTGTGTTAGATTCTTTATATTTTAACCCCAAACCTCTTGCCAACACCCGAGCATTCACTTCTCTTACAACATCATCTATAAATATATTGAACAACCATTGTGACATCACACATCCTTGTCTAAGGCCTACTTTTACTGAGAAATAATCTCCCTCTCTCCTACATACTCTAATCTGAGCCTCACTATCCTCGTAAAAACTTTTCACTGCTTTCAATAACCTACCTCCTATTCCATACATTTGCTACATCTGCCACATTGCCCCCCTATCCACCCTGTCATACGCCATTTCCAAATCAATAAATGCCCTTATCTAAATAGTGTTCACCTATATGTTTCACTGTAAACACTTGCAGCCGGGTCACCATCTGGAAAAGACCCGGGCCGGCAGTACCGGCGAATCTACTACAATATGTAAACACTTGGTCTACACACCCCCTACCTTTCCTAAAGCTCCCTTGTTCATCTGCTATCCTACTCTCCGTCTTACTCTTAATTTTTTCAATAATAACTCTACCATACACTTTACCAGGTATACTCAACAGACTTATTCCCCTTTATTTTTTGCATTCTCTTTTGTCCCCATTTCCTTTATACAAAGGAACTATGCATACTCTCTGCCAATCCCTAGGTACCTTACCCTCTTCCATACATTTATTAAATAAAATCACCAACCGCTCCAAAAATATATCTTCACCTGCTTTTAACATTTCTATCTTTATCCCATCAATCCCAGCTGCTTTACCAACTTTCATTCTACCAACTGCCCCACGAACTTCCCCCACACTCACAACTGGCTCTTCCTCACTCCTACAAAATGTTATTCCTCCTTGCTCTATACACGAAATCACAGCTTCCCTATCTTCATCAACATTTAACAATTCCTCAAAATATTCCCTTTATCTTCCCGAAACTCTCCATTTAATAACTCTCCTCTCCTATTTTTAACTGTCAAATCCATTTGTTCCCTAGGCTTCCTCAACTTATTAATCTCACTCCAAAACTTTTTCTTATTTTCAACTAAATTTGTTGATAACATCTCACCCACTCTCTCATTTGCTCTCTTTTTACATTACTTCACCACTCTCTTAACCTCTCTTTTTCTCTCCATATACTCTTCCCTCCTTGCAACACTTCTACTTTCTAAAAACCTCTCATATGCTAACTTTTTCTCTCTTACTACTCTCTTTACTTCATCATTCCACCAATCGCTCTTCTTCCCTCCCGCACCCACTTTCCTGTAACCACAAACTTCTGCTGAATACTCTAACACTACATTCTTAAACCTACCCCATACCTCTTCGACCCCATTGTCTATACTCTCACTAGCCCATCTATCCTCCAACAGTTGTTTATATCTTGCCCTAACTGCCTCCTCCTTTAGTTTATAAACCTTCACCTATCTCTTACTTGCTGCTTCCTTGTGTCCCATCTACCTTTTACTCTCACTGTAGCTACAACTAAAAAGTGATCTGATATATCTGTGGCCCCTCTATAAACATGTACATCCTGAAGTCTACTCAACAGTCTTTTATCTACCAATACGTAGTCCAACAAACTACTGTCATTACGCTCTATATCATATCTTGTATACTTATTTATCCTCATTTTTCCTAACTTGTACTAACTTGGAATCAAACAGTAACCGAAATTTATCTTGTTAATTTTAGCTAATAATGCATATATGTATATTGTTTATTTTTAATTTCAGGAATTAAAAAATTGCATGTTTTTTCTTTTTCTTCAATGCTTTTCATCAAAGTTTACAATTTTTTTTTTAACTATGAAAATTTAATGTGTACGTTAATTTTGTTTGTTTGTTTGTTTGTTTGTTTGAGAGAGAGAGAGAGAGAGAGAGAGAGAGAGAGAGAGAGAGAGAGAGAGAGAGAGAGAGAGAGAGACTCAATATCTGAACTGCAATTTTGGATTTTCAGTTACAAGTTATTTGAAGAGCATTTTATTTTTTGTTTTAAATTTTCTGAATTTTTTAAAGCATTACAGTTTTATGTTTAATGTAAATGGAAATTATTCAAACATCTGTTTTCGTAAATAATTTCTGATTGTTTCCATTATGCTAGTTAATAGATTCAGAAATAATTTTTTTCTAAGTTTGTATTTAGTAATGAGTAACGACAGTGTCATCTCTGAGAAATTAAGTTATTTAATAATTAACCTTCCTGTGTTATTTAATACTCATTGTACAACAACATTCTATTTTACATTGAATATAAACATTATAATTTAAAAAAATAAAATACAGAAAAAAAATATCGGTATAGTTGGTATCGGGAAAAATTTTGGTATCGTCCCATCTCCATTTGGAATGATTTGGCTTCTGTATGTTCCAATTTTTTTGGGGGGAAAAGAAATTCGGAAAATTGAAGAACTTTTTTTCGTGCAGTAATTTCTGAGTGTTGCATCTGATTGGCTTCAACATGACAGCTTGATAATGCAATTTCTGAGCGGCTTCATGTGCTGCTGTATTTTAGAATTTTGGTCTCTCTTTAGATAAGAGAATGTCTATTTAGCCTCACGATATCATAATCGTAATGGGATGGTATGTCTATTCAGTTTAGCTTCTAAGATGGTGTTTCTTATTGGAATACTGAATTAGATTTGGGTTGTGTATATACTAATTTGCCATTTTTCATTAGATAATTTGGAATTTTAGCTTACATGTGATGACTTGTGAATGTCTCTTCTAATTCCCTTGGAATCCCTTGCCTCATTCACTACTACTTTATCACTCTTTACTCTTCTATGGTCAAGTAATAATCGCAAAAAATATATACTCTTTTTCTTTCGTGGCATCTTTAACACTGTTCTCTACACGTGAGTCTAGGTGGGACAGTACTCACTCGGGGTACTGGAGCTGGAGAGCAGCGTGTTGGAAGGTCTCGGGCGTCCTCCACGCTATGTCTGTATCTCCTGTAGCTGTCTGAACGTGCGCTTCGCCTTCCTGGCTGATCTACGCTGGCGCACGGAGGCTTGGGTCACCATCTGTGCCACCATGGCTATCATCGGCTTCCTCCTCGCCGCCTCCATCTCCGTCTTTATTGGGGTGAGTGAAGTGTTGTAGAGAGCTTTTTATAAAGCTAAAACCAGTGCAGCTTGTCGTAGATACTTATTGTGCCTTAATACGTAGATACTTTAGAGTGGTATTGTTTCAATAATGAATACTGTAGAGTATTGTGTTTTGATACATGAATATTATGACTTATAGTGGATATTGTAGTTTCGCCATACAGTGACTTCATCAGTCCAATACAAAGCAGGAAGGTATAAGGAGAGGAGGAGTTTGAGGTAATCAGTCCCTCAGCTCTGGCATAGGGCCAGAGAGGTGGCTTATATACTGTAGTCAGATGAGTGGAAGCAGGAGAAGGCGGGGTCAATTGGGACCATACACTGTAAGTAGGTCTTCGACCAAAGGTTGGACAAGTGTTGAAGAATTCTTTGTATCAAGATCCCATGATGTTGCAGTGTCTGACAGATGTGATAAATTATTTTTGAAAACCAACAAGTGGAAGTACTGAGACACTTATGCAACATATGGGAATCTTTATTGAAAAAAACGTTTCGCCACACAGTGGCTTCGCCAGTCCAATACTGACGAAGCCACTGTGTGGCGAAACGTTTCTTCAATAAAGATTCCCATATGTTGAATAAGTGTCTCAATTCTTCAACTTGTCGGTTTTCAAAACCATTTATCGCATTAGTATTGTGTATTGGTATATGGATATTGTGGTTAGGTTTGTGGTATTCTTTCGATATATGGATATTATAGAGTGGTATTGTGTTTGGATATTGCAGTGTGGTGTTGTGACCTGATATACGAGTGTTGTAGAGTAATGTTGTCTTGATACATGAGTATTGTATCAATATATATTAGTATTGTAGTTAGGTGTGTTTTGAAATATAGGTATCACGGAATGGCATTGTTTTGATACGTGAGTATCGTAACTTGTTACTTAGTTATTGTCTTGTGGTGTTGTTTTAATCAATGGATATTACA